>PVJI01002455.1:0-144584 GCA_004026765.1 Micronycteris hirsuta
CCTTCGCTCTGCTCCTTCTGGTTCACCAAACTTGATGAATGTATCTTCTTTAATTCCTTGGTTGTCGGACTTCCTCTCAATATGATTTTCTGTCAGATTTGGCTGCGTTTGGATGTATAGATTTCTTTTTTTTCCCCTTGTTTGGTTGTGCGAAGCGGTACGGTGCATTCACCTATGCCGCCATCTTAGGAAGTCCCTCCTTGACCAATTTTTTAATTGGATTGTTTATTTTGGTGTTGAGTTTTTAAAGTTTTTTATAAATTTTGGGTATTAATCTCTTACCAGATGTATTGGCGAATATGTTCTCCCATTCTGTGGGTTGTCTTTTTTTTTTTTCCCAAAGTGACGTTCATTTATTTATTTGAACATATTGGGGTAGCATTGGTTAATAAAATTATATACATTTCAGAGGTACAATTCTTTTTTATTTTTTAAAAATATATTTTATTGATTATGCTATTATAGTTGTCCTGTTTTCCCCCTTTATTCCTCTCAACCCTGCACACCCCCTCCCACCCACATTCCCCCCCTTTAGTTCATGTCCATGGGTCATACATATAAATTCTTTGGCTTCTACATTTCCTATACTATTCTTAACCTCTCTCTGTCTATTTTCTACCTGCCATTTATGCTACTTATTCTCTGTACCTTTCCCCCTCTCTCCCCTCCCACTCCTTCAATGATAACCCTCCATGTGATCTCCATTTCTGTGATTCTGTTCCTGTTCTAGTTGTTTGCTTAGTTTGTTTTTGTTTTTGTTTTAGGTGTGGTTGTTAATAACTGTGAGTTTGTTGTCATTTTACTGTTCATAGTTTTTATCTTCTTTTTTTTTAGATAAGTCCTTTTAACATTTCATATAATAAGGGCATGTTGATGATGAACTCCTTTAACTTGACCCTATTTGGTAAGCACTTTATCTGCCCTTCCATTCTAAATGAAAGTTTTGCTAGATAGAGTAATCTTGGATGTAGGTCCTTGCCTTTCATGACTTGGAATACTTCTTTCCAGCCCCTTCTTGCCTGTAAGGTTTCTTTTGAGAAATCAGCTGACAGTCTTATGGGCACTCCTTTGTAGGTAACTGTCTCCTTTTCTCTTGCTGCTTTTAAGATTCTCTCCTTATCTTTAATCTTGGGTAATTTCATTATGATGTGCCTTGGTGTGTTTCTCCTTGGGTCCAACTTTTTTGGGACTCTCTGAGCTTCCTGGACTTCCTAGAAGTCTATTTTCTTCACCAGATTGGGGGAGTTCTCTTTTATTATTTGTTCAAATAAGTTTTCAATTTCTTAATCTTCTTCTCCTTCTGGTACCCCTATGATTCAGATGTTGGAACATTTAAGGATATCCTGGAGGTTCCTAAACCTCCCCTCATTTTTCTGAATTCTTGTTTCTTCATTCTTTTCTGGTTGAATGTTTCTTTCTTCCTTCTGGTACACACTGTTGATTTGAGTCCCAATTTCCTTCCTGTCCCTGTTGGTGCCCTATACATTTTCCTTTATTTCACTTAGCATAGCCTTCATTTTTTCATCTAATTTGCAACCATACTCAACCAATTCTGTGAGCATCCTGATTACCAGTGTTTTGAACTGTGTATCTGTTAGGTTGGCTATCTCTTCATGGCTTAGTTGTATCTTTTCTGGAGTTTTGATCTGTTCTTTCATTTGGGCCATTTTTTTGTCTAGCTGTGCTTGTTATGTAGTAAGGGGCGGAGCCTCAGTTGTTCACCAGGGCAGCGCAACCCACATCACTACATTGTGACACTGTATGTGGGGGGGGGGGGGTCCGGGAGGGAACAGTGTCGCTTGTTCCGATCTCTGCTGGTTTCAGTCACTTCCCCCGCTATCCACAAGCAAATTGGGCCCTTCTGTGCTGATTCTCGGTGGGTGGGTTTATGTACATTCTAAGACCCTGTGGGTCTCTCCAGTGAACTTTCCTGTGAGGCTAGGAGTTTCTCCCACCGCTGCAACCCCCACAGGTGTTTTCAGTCACAGGCTTTGAGGGTTTATTTATCCAGGCTGGAGCCCTGGGTTGTGTTGTCTGTCTGGCTCCCCAGTTGTTCTCCCAGTTTATCTGTGCACGAATGTGGGACTGCCTAGTCTGAAATCCCCGGCCTTGCTGGGTCTGCCAGCTGCCTTGCCTGCCCCAGTCCTTCAGCCGCTGGCCTTGCCGTGTGTCCTCTCTGCCCCTCGGCCTGGCTCCGCCCTGCCTACTGGTCTGGATGAATGTTTCTTCTTTAACTCCTTGGTTGTCGGACTTCCATACAGTTCGATTTTCTGTGAGTTCTGGTTGCTTTTTGTTTTTAAATTTGTTGTTGTCCTTTCCGTTGTGTGAGGAGGCACAGTGTGTCTACCTATGCCTCCATCTTGGCTGGAAGTCCCTGTGAGTTGTCTATTTTGTTGATGGTTTCCTTTGCTGTGCAAAAACTTTTTAGTTTGATGTAGTCCCATATGTCTATTTTTTTCTTTTGTTTCCCTTGCCTGAGGATATACATCAAATAAAATATAGCTATGAGTGATGTCCGAGATTTTACTGACTATGTTTTCTTCTAGGATTTTTATGGTTTCGGGTGTGGTAAGCTTAAAGTGTTTTGCAGTACTCTATTCTTTTTCTAAAAGCTTTATGTCTTGCTGTGAACATACACTTCAACATGACAATGCGCATAAAAAAACTAAAAGATATATTTTTAGGTTATTATAAGAAAAATAGGCAACTTATATGATCTTTAAACTGTTTTTAGATACCAAAGTAGATTTATTATTATTATTTTAAGATTTATTCTCTTAGGTAGCATCTTTGTTCTCTTTGTCTTCATCTCATTTTAAGATACTGAGGTTTTTTGTTTTTCGTATTTGTGTTTATGTATATGTACAACCAGGTGCATTATACAGGCAGGTTCTTTTTCCTCAGGTGTGGGGAGGTTAGCTACAAATCCTTTGGAGAGGGAGTCCTGTGTGGAAAAATTGATTTTTTTTATCCCTTGTTAAGCTACTTTCATTCTTCATATTTGAGTTTTTAATACTTCAGCCTTGATTACAGTTTAAGTGCAACTAAGGTACTTTGAGAGGTTCATATACAATATCTTTTGGGAGTCCCATGTGGAGACATTGAATGCTTTTATTCCTTCTTAAGCTAGTGAAAATTCTTCGTATTTGAGTTTTTAATACTTCAGTCTTAGATTACAATTAAGATGTAACTAATGTGCTTTGAGAGCTTCACATAGAATCTTTTTTTCCTGAACTGAAGTAGTAGCCTGACGACACTACTAGTATTATAAATACAATTTGAAACAAAGAAAGCCAGACTTTTGTTGTAATTTTTATACTCAGAATTAGGTTCTTTACTGACAGTAAAATACAGACAAAACTAAATAGCAGATCTAGGTAGAATTCATGTGGGTTCATGTGAATGAACCCAGTGGAGGCAAGAATATTCAGTCACTTATTAAAAACTTTCTAGAGAAAAAGTGGGAACCATTGCTACGACTGACAAGAGGTGGGGCTACCCAATATTGTTCCTATTCCTTTTGAATTCCTGTGTTTTATTTCTGGAGTACTGTTTAAAAAAAAGGAAGCTGGCAAGATAGCAAATATTTCACACTGAAATTTGAACTGAGCAACAGCTTAAGATGGTTGCTTTTAGTTTTGAAGAGTTCTATAGGGAGATTTTTAATTTTACCTAGAAAGGAAAAAAAAAGAAATTGTCATGAACAGAAGCATACTGTGCCTCTGAGAGACTACAAGTTTCAAACATGTGACAAAATAAGGTTATTCATTACTCCTTTGAATGTTAACATTTGATGAGATTTTGGGTCACTGAAGGTATACTTTATGCCAGCCCAAGTAGTTATTTTTCATTCATCTAAATTTCAGAAAGGCATTTGGTATCCTGGCAAGGGCATTTTGCTTACACTGAAGGGTGGTAACTATGGCAACAAAGGAACTTAAAACATTTCTTAGGTAAGATTGCCAAAATAGGTTTGGACACTCAGAGCCCTTATTACCTGGTGTTGAAATGGCTTATTTGCTTGCCCATCTTCCAACTGGATTCATTTTCTCAGATGGATTGTAATTCACAGCAGACACTGAATTTGGTCATCATAATATCTTCATGATCTGGTTGAGAGCTCAGCATTACAATTTGGGGTTCAATAATTACCTGATGACTGACTGACTGAATGAATGAATAAATCTTGTGCTCTAATATAGATTCTAATTTGGAAAGAAGGCAAAGGAAAATAGTGATGGCCATGTAATTTGTCATAACCTTTTAGATGCCACTTTACATCAGAGGTGGCCTATTTCCCCACCAGAGACCTTTTTCTCAGAATGGCTCCTAGTCCTCAGGAGTCCTTCAAATTTCTGCTTAGGCTCATCTCTTCCCCAGTTGTTTGTGAGACACACACTGTAGACACTTTTGCTTCAGGCTCCTCAATCATCACCACCAATGCTTCAGCTTTATTTAATGGGTTATAAGGTAAAACATTAGCGTTAAGATAAAGTTTAAAACCAATGTCAAACCATTATCAAAAGCAAGAGTATCTATGACCGATCTACAAAATCTGCCAATTTTCTCTTTGCTTAACACATCATTCCGTAGTAAACTGAAGTTGCCCATGTATGTAAACAGTCTTAAATGAGGACATACAATCAAACAATAATTATTTTAGATGTTGTTCTGTCTGCACACATTCTTCTTTCATTATTTCTGTAGGAGTGACTTCTGCTATAGAACATGAGACTGATTTAAGACAGGTTCTCAGCAGCATAATTAAAGGTTAATGAGGCGAATATGATACAAGGCTTGGATGTAGACAGGTCAGAGCACTTCCTATAATTGTCACCTTTAAAGAAGTTCTCCCCAGTATGATAAAAACACAATTAAAAAAACAATAAAAGTATCATAAAAACATCACAGAAAGTTGCCCTGGTTGGCGTGGTTCAGCAGATTGACTGCGGGTCTGCAAACCAAAACATCGCTGGTTCAATTCCCAGGCAGGGCACATGCCTGGGTTGAGGGTCAGGTCCTTGGTTGGGGGCATGAAAGAGGCAACCAATCAATGTTTCTCTCACAGTTGATGTTTCTCTCCCTCTCTTCCCCTCTCTCTAAAAACAAATAAAATCTACCCTCCCCACTTTTAATAAAAAAAATTACAAAAGTTTAGAAAACAGCAAAAAAAAACACCCCAAAACAAAAAACACAACCCCTACCTCCTTAATACAACACTTTGGAGAGCCCCACCCAGTTTTGTTCACATACATGTTTTTACGTAGTTGTATTCATAATAAAATACATTTTGTATTCTACTGTTTTTATTTAGCATTGTACCATTCATGTTTTCCATGCTGTTATATTCACACACATTGTTTATAGATGCAGAGAATGTATATACTTGTTAGTCAGCTTTGGAATGGCAGTACACACCCCGAGAGGGAGTTCTGTGAGGGTTTTTGTTTTGTTTTGTTCTGAAAACCTGTAAGCTTTCTGCTATAGTATTTAGAGTTAAGTTAGCCCATTACATTTATATGAAGTGTCAGTGGATACTTTCACATAAATATAATAAATATACAAATAATAAATGTAATAATTCTGTTGAAGGTATCTTCAGCTGTTCCTTTTAGTTAACACAATCATCTGAATCTCTCTCCTCCTCCTCCATCCCAGGGATGTTTTATTACTCCCTTTATGAAGCAAAATGAAAAACATTAAAGAACTTAAATGACTTTTCTAGTTTTAAAACAAGTAGTAGCCACAGTATAGCACTCCTTTTTTTTTGAATTTTAGTAACTGATTTTTTAGAGAGAGAGAGGGAGGGAGAGAGAGAGAAATATCGACTTGTTGTTCCTCTTATTTACGCAGTCATTGTGCTCTGACGAGGGATCAAACCCCACAACCTCGGCGTATCTGGATGATGCTCTAACCAACTGAGCTATCTGGCCAGGATAGTATAGCCCTCTTGATTCTTATTGTAGATTGTGGTGCTACAGTTTTGGCTGTCTAGTACCTTTTCTCCCATTTTTCTTTCTCGTAAAGGTTTCATTCCTCTCTGGTTTGGCCAGTCATTGAACCCAGTCACTTGACAAAGAATTTAATCCAGCGGTGAGAACATCCAAACAATTATAGTTCTTCCCTGGGATTAATATATGGAAGGTGAGGTTGCCAAGCTAAGAAGATGTCAAGTTGGTGCTGTTGGCAGCTATTTTTCCTACCACCGGGGAGAAAGTGTGTCTTCAGCGAAAAAGAACAAAGCCGAGTGGAGATGAGAGGTGGAGGGAGAGATGGGGCGCTGAAGCAGTAAGGCCCTGGTTCCTAGAGCTCTCCATTCAGCACGCCACTGCCTTTTCTGTCACAGCGAGGGAATAAACTTCAATTTACTTGAGCTAGATTTAATTGTGTTTTTATAACTTGCAACCAGAAAAGTCCAGACTAATTCATTTCCTGTAAGACATTTATCAACCATCAGTGAGGAGCACCCTTAGTAGATATAGTTAAAAGACTCAGCTCCCAATAATGACATAAAGCTATGAAAGCAAGGCAACATACATATTGTGCCCAGTATGGCAGAATAATTTGGACATTTAGCATTTTAATTTCTTTTGAAAACCAGTTAATATTTGAAGAATCTAAGTCCACCATAATCAATAATGTAGATATTTCCCAAAGTGTAGTCTAACATACGTATAATTCATGTGAGGGTGTGCCAGCCTAAAATACAAGAGGGTAGGATCAGAAAGTGAGAAAAAGGCAAGAACTTAGCCCTGGGTTAGTCATGATTTCTTAGGAATTAAACAAAATGGAGAAAAGGGGATTTGAGAGATAGAAGGACGAATGGCTACCACGTTTCTGTACCTTTTAAAAAGTTTTTGTAGCCTGGCTGAGTTTGTGTAGCTCAGTGGATTGAGCGTGGGCTGGGAACCAGAGGGTCCCGGTTCGATTCCCAGTCGGGGCACATGCCTGGGTTGCAGGCCAGGTCCCCAGTGAGGGCCATGTGAGAGGCAACCATACATTGCTCTTTCTCCCTCCCTTCTCCTCTCTCTGAAAATAAATAAATAAAATCTTAAAAAAAAAAAGTTTTTGTAAACCCCATACATTAGAATGCTCGTAGTTGTCTACAGTTTCATTGTTTTTAAAGAAAAACTGTTGTCCTGGCTGGTGTAGCTCAGTGGATTAAATGCAGGCTGTGACCCAGTCACCGGTTTGATTCCCAGTCAGGGGACTTGCCTGGGTTGCAGGCCAGGTCCCCAGTAGGGGGTGCATGAGAGGCAACCACACATTGCTGTTTCTCTCCCTCTCTTTCTCCCTCCCTTCCCCTCTCTCTAAAAATAAATAAATAAAATCTTAAAAAAAAAACTGTTAACAGATGAACAGAAGAGCTCTGGGGCATAACATAGTTACCTCAGTGTTTTTAACTGTGTTAACACTCAAAATGATTGAATATACAATATACAATTCTGTTGATGAGGGCTGGAAGGGAGTGGACTAATTTCATAAAAAGGCCTGAATTTATTATATCGTTGTTAAATAAATAGTATAATTTTGAAAGAATCTTAGCCCAACATTTTCTCTTACAGGCATTTTTTATTTCTTTAAAGATTTTATTTATTTATTTATTTTTTTTAGAGAGAGAGGAAGGGAGGGAGAAAGAGAGGGAGAGAAACATCAATGTGTGGTTGCCTCTCACATGGCCCTCACTGGGGACCTGGCCGGCAACCCAGGCATGTGCCCTGACCAGGAATCAAATGGGTGACCCTGTGGTTTGCAGCCTGGCACTCAATCCACTGAGCCACACCAGCCAGGGCTTGCGGGCATTTTTTTAAAAAGAAAATATTTACATTTAAAATATTAACATTTCTTTCAGAGGAAAAATGAAATGCAAATAAAATGTGTTCGTATTTTTATAGTATTTTAACCTTACTAAATTATATATTCATCATGATAGTTGTATATTTTCTATTTAATATAGTAATATAAAATCTAGATTACAGACATGAAAATATTCTTATGACAAAACAGTTTTGCAAGAAAAGTGATTTTATTAGGGTAAACAATAAGGCTGTTAATGTCATGCATTAATATTTTATTTTAAATAATTGTGTGATTATCCTTTTAGCAACATATGGATTCTCTAACACTTTTGTTTTGTAACCTCATTCTTAAAAATTCCAGTGGCTTGTTTTCTTGTATTTTCCTTAATTGTGGTGATCTTAAACCAATCTCCAGTTTTAAAGCTGCCAGTTGTTCTAATACAGATGCATAAATATATTTTCTCCGGTTGGCTATTTATTACAAAGACAGCTTGTTTGTGGGTACCATGAGGACATCTGCATTTTATTGGATTTAATTTTTAGTAATAAAGACCTCCCACATTATAGATTCTTTCCAGCCTAAATTAGCCTGTGTGGGAAGCAAAAGAACCGTCGGTCAGAGAGAAAAAGCAAATCCATATGGCACTGATGATTCTGTTTAACTGGCTACAAGAAGAAAGGTTTGAGCATAGACAGTGCCCCCAGCAGATCTCTGTTTCTTTCTCAAAAGCTTGCCAGAACAGGGTTGGTGTCAGTCCCAACCCAGTACTTCTGAGCCAGCCCAGTTCATCCACGTTCAACCATAGATGCTTACTCGTATTTCAAGGGCACATTCTCCTTTGCTTTGCATCTTGCTCTTGCCTGAATGCCCAGTCCCTGGCTCTTGCCATTCTCTTGCACTTTGGAGCTCACCTCTGCTGTTTGGACTTGATAGGTTTTGGTTTCGCTAGTCCATTTCTAAGTACTACTCTCTTAGGACTTTGGTTCAGGCTCTACAATATGGAGAAATCTAAAAAATCCTGCATGCGCCAACAAGTAGTCAAAATATTTTATCTTCAGCTTTTTAATGATAACCAACAAAGCTTGGTGATAGAACTTAAATAGCTGATGGATCTTCAGTTTTACAGGTTATACATAATTCTCCACTGTGCCCAGAACAGACGGGAACTGAAAGCTTTTCTCTTTTCTTTTTTAAATATTTTATTTATTTATTTTGAGAGATAGGAGAAGAGAGGGAGAAAGAGACGGAGAGAAACATCAGTGTGCAAGAGAAACATCAATAGGTTGCTTCTCGCACTTCCCCAGCTGGGGACCTGGCCTGCAACCCAAGCATGTGCCCTGGCTGGGGATCATACCAGCGACCTTTCAGTTTGCAGGCCGTTGCTCAGTCCACTGAGCCACACCAGCCACGGCTAAAAGCTTTTCTTTCAATTGACACTGAAATACCTTGGGCATTTAGTTTCTCTTGGTCATTATTACGCATAGGGTGAGGAGGAGGAAATTGGGCTTACTCTTTACTATCAGTGTTACCTCACTCAGCACAAACAAGAAAAACCTGTTATCTAAGCCTCTAGTAAACTCTGAACCTCAACCGCTGAGAAGACTCTGCTTCTTAAAACACTGGTGTGTTTATGTTCATCTAAGTTTTGGGGTAAATTTAAATTTAATTCAACCAGTTTCCTAGTTGTAGAGGGTGATGCAAATAATAATAAGATATTAAGAAATTTATCTAGTGTAGTGCATAGAATTCCTCCCACCCCTTACCAAAAAAGTATGTTCAAGTTTCTAATCCCTGGCACCTGTGAATGTGACCTTATTTGGAAATAGAATCTTTGCACATGAAATAAAGTTAAGATGAGGTCATATTGTATTAGGGTGGACCCTACTTCAATGACTGGTACCCTTATGAGAAAAGGGAAATTTGGACACAGACACACAGAGTACCATGTGATGAAGGAGGCAGAGATTTGAGTGATATGCCTAAAGCCGAGGAAGGCCAAAAATTTCTGGCAATCTCCAGAAGCTACTATGAAACAGGGAAGGATTCTTTCCTAGAGCCTTAAGAGAAAGCATGGCCCTGTAGACATCTTTCTTGACTTTGGACTTCTAGCCTCCACAACTGAGAGACAAGACATTTCTGTTTGTGGCAATCTATTATGAAAGTAATGCTAGTGAACTTGGCAGAAATATAAACAATAACCTATAATAGAGATTTAGAGAGTTATGGAAACATATAGAAAGGACGCACACTCCCTAAATGTTATGTCAGGGACAGTAATTCTTAGAACACTAAGCATTCTTTGCAAAAACTTAGTAAACTATCTTTTTGATTTACTGTGTGATTTAAAGTGAGTCACTTCACCTCTTTGAACCTTTTCTCATTAGTGAGAGAGGGCTTTGGCCCACCAGATGATATCTGAAATCTGTTTCACTTACAGTATTTTATGCCTCTAAATTATATTCTGCTTTTTGTTTAACTGTATATTTATAACTTAAGTTATTAGGTTGAAGGGATAAAAAGTAACCTATGGGACTTGACGACTTCTCTTCCTGCCCCTCTCACCCCTCAAAGGGGAAAAGCGTGTGAAACTAGAGTACTTTATATTTTCCAAGATGAGCTTCCTTTGGGGTGTCTAGAGTTTAAGGGCAAAATATCTCCCAGCTTAGGTGCTGCTCAAGTCCCCTTCCCTCTGGCAAACATGTTTGAATCAAGGAATAAACACTGTCTGTCCACGGGCTAATCAACCTAGTAGTATAGTAGAATGGAGGAAATGAACGTGGATTTGAATCTGGGCCTGAGCAGACTCTCTGAGTCAGCTGAAACTCTCTAAGCTGTTTTCTTATTAGTAAAATGGAGATAATAGTATCATCTCATTGGGCTGTTGCGATGATGAAATGAAATAGAATGCTGTAGACATTTTTTAAAGTACTCGTTATCTATAGTATGCACTTAAAAGTGTCACGTGCTTACAAGATTCTCGCTTATAGAAAGACCCCTTCCTGGGTCCCCCTGCCCACGCCCTAGGCTGGGGAGTGGAGTCACTGGGAACCACGCACCGCCAACCCCTCTCTCCACCTGCCAGGCAGCGGCCGGGAACCTGGGACTAGCGGCACCAAAGCACCCAGGGAGGAGGGCGGGGGCGGAGCCGGCGGAAGCACTGCGCGCGTCAGCGGCGCCGGAAGTTCCTGGTCCGGCCTGGTGGTAACCTTCTGCCACCTCTGCAGTGGTGGTGGGCTTTGCGAGTCCGAGTGTTGGCCCAGGCCAGGCCTGTTAGCTGCCGGGAGCCACCAGCGTTGCGCAGAAGGACGCTGCGGGCCGCGGGGAGCAGGAGCCACACGCGCAGGGCCTCCCCGCCGACATGTCTCTAGTGGCGGAAGCCTTAGTCTCGCAGATCGCAGGTAGCGCGCGTGGCCTCGGACTGCGGGGGCCGGCGTGGGACTGTTGTTGGGAGCTGCGTGGGGTTTAGGTCTGCAGCTTTACCCCGGCTTTGCGACATTAGATGGCGAAGCCAGGCCTGAGAATGGAGGCGGGCGCGGGCGCGGGGTAGTGGCCTCATATCACGGATGAGAAAACTGAGGGAGAGTGAGTTGGTCAAGGTCACCCGGCAGTGGTAGAAGTCCCGCCTGCTTCCCCTGGGCGGTGCTTTGTCCAGCTCCCCAATAGGTCAGGAGAGGCAGGGGTGTGTGGAGGAGGTGGTGGGTTGCGATTGAGGTGGGGGGTGTGGTCACACGCTCCTGGAGCCCCAAGGCTTCAGTGTAAGAGGGGGAGCAGCCTTGGTGGTGGGGCCTGAAGTTTAAGCTGATTAATCACCTGTGAGTCGCTCTTGTGAGCTTTTTGTCATCGAGGGTCATTGAGGGGCCACCGAAGTTCTTGTTTGATCTTCAAGCGACACATCACAGCCATATGCTAGGTCTTTTGGGTTCACTGAAACATCTTTAAATCTACATAAATTTTTTAGAAACACTGATTTGATGGGCTGAACATAACTGGTGTAAATCGGCTTATGTTTTCTGTTATTGAGGTTTTTATTTATGGTAGTGAAAGAAATTAAATATTGTTGATAAAGGAAACTAGACATACGTACTCTAGGTATGTGTTGATGGATAATAGTTAATCATTAAATGGAGTTAATCTTCACTTCATGCCAGTATTTTCAGTATGAGTAAGGAGGCAGTCACTAGGGTGAATAGGTACGTTTGAAATAAGGTAGTATTTTGGAAATGGAAAATACTGAATGTATCGTAAAATTTGCCAAAATGTTTTTCATTGCATTTCTTCCTTTTTCACTTACAATAAATACCTTATTTCTTAGGAGAGGGAAGCTCCCAGTAGATTGCAAGCTCCATGAAAGCAGGGATCATACTTGTTTTGTCCCCTACTGAATTCTGAGCACCTTTCAGTTGGTGCTCAAATATTTGTGACCTGAATCAATGAATCATCTCGAGATTTCAAATTATATTTCTATTTTTACCATTTATGTTTTAAAAGATAGATCATTAATTTAGATTGCTGCTGTGTTAAAACATATAAAGCATTTCCCAGTGTGTGCTGTGGTTGCTGCACTGTGTGCGTGTGTCCCAACATGTGCTTTTTTAAAAGAAAAAGTAATGAATATCTTCTAGTAAACTTGCAAAGTTTGGAATTTGTCTTCATTTAGAGAAGCTTAAGAATTTCTAGGAATTTTGATCTGTTACTCTAGGAAGAGGCATTTAAAGATGGCAAATTCAATAAATGGTGTTGGGACAACTCCTAAGTCATAACACCAAAAGAATGCATTTAAGATCTAAAAGTAAAATAAGAACAAACCCAAAATGTAATAAAATAATTAGGAGATATACGAGATTATTTCAACAATCTTGGTTGGCAGAGGAGGTATAAGCAAAACACAGAATCCAGAATTCATGGGAGAAAAAATTGGCAGTTTGATTGCAGAAAAATTTAAAAAGCTTTGTATGATAAATTAATAAAAAGACACCCAACAAAATCAAGGGTAAAGGATTGGAACAAGCAGTCACAAAAGGGGAAATGCAAATGAACAATGAACATATAAAAAGGTGTTCTTTTCACTAAAAGTAAGATAACTATTTTTTCACCTAGTCTGTGGGCAAAAATGAATATGATAAGTTCTAGTACTGATAAAGGGCATGGGGAAATGGTTATCCTTAAACTATTTTTAAGTCTGTGAAATTATGGCTATTTTGGGAGAACTTAATATAGCAGTATTTTAAAAAATACAATCCTTTGACTCAGACTTTCTTCTTCAGGGAATTTATCTAATAAACATGTAATGACCAGTATTTAAAGAAATATGCAGAAAAAGAAGAGAAATATAAAGTGATATTAATTGTAGCATTATTTGTAATAGCAAAAAACCAGAGATGTCCTAATTATATATCAAATGCTATGCTTACATTATTAACAGATACTAAAAATGCAGAGGTACACCTGTTAAATATATTGACTGGAAAGTTATGATTATCTTAAGTGAAAACAAGTTATAGAATATATATTGTGTCAACCAATTATTGTTAAATAAATAAATCCTATTCAAATATGTATATGTTTATATAAGCAAAAGACACAAAGAAGAATATTCAACTAATTTTAAGTAGTAATTTAAGGGTAATCAGGGTAGGGCATTGGTGGAGGGTAGAGGAACTACATTTCTGAATTGTTTGAATTGCTATAGTGAGAATATTTTACTTCTGTAATTTACGTGAGTCTAATTTTAAAGATTTAAAATATTTTATTTTGGCAAGCAATGAAAAAAGGGCAGATGAAATAATAATTTATATGAAATCCTGCTTTTGACTTGAAGTGACTTTTAAGTGTGACTCAAATCCAACAACTATTCAGAATATTTTATTTCTGCCAGTAATATGATTTTGTTGGAAGAACTCAACCTCAGGAGACTTGAGGTATATACATACATAGTCCTATTGTGAGTCTGTTTTTGTAGTTGAGAGCTCTAATTTTTAATGTATTTAACACTTTGCTTATTATTCTTCCTTTCTATGGGCGTGAGTTAACACAGTTTGATATTTCTTTTGGAAACATTTAAAGGTGTCTTGCCTTTAAGGCTTTCTGTGATGTACTTGAGCCTTTCTTGGAAGACGCCTCTGAACTCCCCAGTTTAAGGGAGCCACTTTGTCTCTGTACTGCCAGTGTGTCCCCCACCAACTTCCCTCAGTCTTTGTTTCTTACTGTGACTCAATGGCTTATTCCCTCCGTCTCCATGGCTTTTCTTGCTTGGATTACTGTGGTAGTCTCCGAATTGGTTTCCCTGCTTCCAGTCTGGTCTCTTTCCAACAGTCTCCACACTGCAGGCCTCAGCGGGGTTTGGTTTGTGTTTTTTAATTTTTATTTTGTTAAAATGCAAATGTGGCTCCTCTTTTTTTAACACCTTTCTTATTTCCCCTTTGTAGTAAGTGGAGCGAGATATGTAGGACACTCTGTAAGTTAGTTGAGTCTGTCTCTCTAGCCTCATCTCTTACCGCTCTTTTTCTTGAATACTCTCCTTTTCTAAACTACTGGTAGAGGCCACCTTAGGCACACGTTGCCGTCTGCCTGGAAAGTCCACTTTGCTTGGATAACTTCCTTTTGTCCTTTAAGGCTCTTGGCACATTTTAACCTGTAAGTCTACCTGACATATTTCCTCTCTAATGTGAAAGGTTTATTTTTTCATTTTCTTTTTTGAAAAATAATGTTAGAAGGCCATTGTAGAAAATGAAAATAACCCTAAATAAGTAAAGAATAAAGTAAGAATCAACTAAAATGATAACACCCAGATTAAGACTTCAAAATCCCATCTTCATCATTAAAACTTTGGTGAGCAAAGCTCTTTCTCCCTAAAACGGGGGGAAAAATGACATAAAATCTGCATACTTTCCTGTAACCTGTTTTGTCATATAGCATGTTATGTCTATGAGTGAACATATACATCATCATTTTTGAATGGTTGCATAGGATTTCATTGTAATAAGATAATAGTTTACTTATCTAGTCTTATTCTGATAGGTATCTAGGGTGTGTATTAGTTCTACCAGAGAAGCAGAAGAATTAGGAGCTCCATCTCTTTCTACACACACACACACACACACACACACACAGAGAATTGGCTTACGTTGTAGTCGTCTGGGTTAACCAACCAAATACCAAGTCCACAAGGCAGACAGGCAGGAAGGGGAAATCCAGGAGGAAAAGAGCTCATGTAACAGGTGCTGCTTGCAGTGTGATCCCAGGGGGGACTTCGGGCTCCTTTAAAGGGTTTCCGACTGGTTAAACAGGGCCTGCCCAGGATAATCTTCCTTTTGATTAATGTAAAGTTAGCTGATTGGGGACTTCAATTTTATCAGCAAAATCTCTTTACAGCAGTGTGTTTGAATAACTGGGAGGTGTTTGGTATGCTGTTGCCTCCCTCTGTCTTACCAAAGTCTTCCAGAGGATACTTCTTGTAGCTCACTCCGATCAGAAATACAGTAGAAAGGGATTGTGCCAGATGGAAGTTCGGTCTAGGCAAGTTGATGCACCTTAAAGCCATCACAAGTATATGTGATTTTTCTCTATGTAAATAGTGCTTGCATTGATATATTTTTATGTACTGAAAGTTTTTTGGATATATTTCTTAAAGTGGAAGGGGAATTTGAATTGTTCTTTTAATTCAGTAATATGGAGAGGAATGGTAAATTATGATTTCGTATTAGTAGATGATGATATGGTAGATTTAGAACTTTCAAAGAAGGATAAAAATAGTTCTGGATATTCAGTCATTTTCAAAATCTTTTGTAACAGCCTGTGTATTTTAAATTTTGACTTGCTTTTTTTTCTTTTAATGATAAAATATTCCAGTACAGTACTTGAGTGTCTGTTTTTTTTTTTCAGTTGAGTCTGATTGTATCCTAGGGGAGGACTGAGTAGCCCCATTTGAGTTGTGTGACCACATTTGGGAGTGGTCACTGTTACCAAAAGGGTGGAGTACTATATCATAGGTGGACAGGCCTGACTCACTTGCCCATTCCTGTGTCAAGTGTGGCTCCAGACTTTATGCCCCACAGTGCCACGAGATACGTGCAAACGAAGGAGAGAGAGGTGCTGAGCACAAACAGGCAAAACAGTGTTGACTACTTCTTCACCTTGCTTTTACACTGCCTATGGATTTTGGAGTGAGAGTCAGACCTGGATTCTTATTTAGCTACTACTTAATATGTGACCTTCGCCTTTGTAAACCTCAGATGAGAAAAGATATAAAAGGCTTAGCATTGTTTCTGGCACATTGTAAGGACTCAATAGTTGTTCATTAAATTATTTTTAGCTATTTACCTATCAGTTTTTCTTTTCTACTTGGTTTTGCCTCTGACTTCCTGTGTGAAGATATGTTTGGTCAAGCTTTTAAAAGTCATTTATAAATAGAATGCAAAATTTATTTCAATAATATAAAATATGTACAGTTATAATTATTAAAATCACTCCAAAAACAAATTATTCTAAGATATTTGTTTCAAGATTATACATTTGATAATAATTCTATATTATAAAATAGAATTTTTGGTACGGGTCATAGGTATATACAGATATTCTGAGTCTTTTTCAGTAGAAGCCTGTTTATTAGACATTGCCAACAAGTTTTAGCCTCAACTTAGCTGATAATTATCTGATTACTGATATTAAGAGTGAGTGTCCATTTTTGAGCCACTGTGCTAGGTAATTTATATACATAATTGCTAACATTAACAATTTGATTCTATTAGATAGGTGGTGTTCTTGTTTTATAGATGAAGGAATTGAGGCTCCCTTAGTAAGAAAGTAAAAAGGTTAGGAACAAGGCCACTGAAATAAGAGAAGAACTGAGTTCTAAGCTCAGAGCTACCTCTTCCTTGTTTTATGATCTTGGAGAGACCCTTCTGGGCTACAGTTTCCTTATTTATAAGAGAGGGATAATATATTTTATAATGTATATTACACAGCACAGAGTGGTACGTACATGATGGATGTTTAACACGTGGTAGTTTCTATTATACTTTTATCACCTAAGAGCTCTTGAGGATGTTACCCCATTACTATTTTGGACAGCAGAAAATGTCCAAAGTGTCTTTATTTTTATTAACTCATATACCATCTTTTCGGAATGATCTTATTACTTTCCAGGGCCTTGCTATATTTTAAGCATATCAGTTAATTTTGTCATGCTGTAATTATTAATCTTTTGAAATCAGGACAATATCTGTCTGTTCTTTATTTAGAAGCTCAAAACTATATAAAGGATGAAAAGAGAAGACTTCAAATATTTCATTTATCTCATTATGGGCATGTGGGTACTTAATTATTTAAATTTATTAATAACTTCATTTTAGCAGTAGCACTAGTTTATAGTATGATCTGGGAAAGTAGTTTTACAGGTTCCAGGGAACCCATATGTAAGTATCCTGAAAGTAAGTATAATCAAAACAGGCATATTTAAAAATTTTTGTTTTTATATAAGTAAAAAAGTGTTTCTGTTTTATCCTACTTC
Organism: Micronycteris hirsuta; assembly: GCA_004026765.1. Lineage (NCBI taxonomy): Eukaryota > Metazoa > Chordata > Mammalia > Chiroptera > Phyllostomidae > Micronycteris > Micronycteris hirsuta. The sequence goes on from PVJI01002455.1 coordinate 17,309, forward strand.
TACAAGTACTGGGAAATCTGGATTTGGAAGGTACTCAAAGGGTTCTAGAACTGCAAAGAAGTGGAAAACAGCATAAAAGTCCTTTTAAAAATAGGAGGATGCTGTTCTTCACAAAGTTTATTGAAAATGGAGAAAATGATAATCAAGGCTCTTACATCTGTGTGTCTGAATAGCTAAGGATGATAATTGAAAAATACAAACGTTTAATTCATTTGTTCTTGAAAACAAAGATATTTTGTTAGTTATTTATACTCAGTATTCTGAGGATTCTCTTGTATTGAGGATGGCACCGAGGAATTACTGAGAAGTTACTGTACTGGCTGTCACATTTCAGAGAAGCTTTGATTCACGTTGGTTATATGAATAGTCTCACACTGTAGAGTTCATCACCTTGGCACTTGTGAAGTAGGTAGATATTGAAGGGGCAGGTGGGAAAGCCAAACAAAGAGAAAATGGGTTATACTTCAGATAAGTGGTAAAGTACAATTTATTGACAGCAGTGTGGCCTATTTTAATTTATCATATTGTATTTATGAATAGGTTGGAAGCCAGATTCTTAGAGGCAGTGTTTTGTTGTCATTTAGAAAACTTTGATATGATGTTAAGATCGCTTGAAAGGCTTGTGTCTGGTCTTGAAATAGTTCATAGTTAAACATAATGTTTTAATTTTCTTGTGTGCTTCATTAACATTTTATACTCTGAAATTAAATGACTTAGTTTTTAACTTAAAAGATTTTGGTGATGTCACCCTTATTTCTGTGAAGGCATTTGGGTTATTAATGTCAGTTTAATCCTTTCATATTTGAGTGAAAATTGGAAGAAAACATCATCAAACTTCTTAACATTTTCAAGCATTTTTTAAATTTCTTGATAAGTAGTCATCAGATGGACTGGACAGCAAATGGAGATGAGATATTAAATTCATGCTTTTCATTTTTTTTGTTCAAAGACAAGTTATAATATTTAGCAAATTCAGCTATAGACATTTGTGTAGAAGTATTTGCCTTGCCAGAAAGAGAAATGCATGTTTTAATTTTTTATTGCTTTGTAAATGATCCTCTACTCTATTCTTGAATACTTTCCTTATTTTTGTACGCTCTGTAAATGAATCATGGTTTTGAACTTTTCTACATCAGTAATGAAAATGAATTTGATTGGTTAGTAATAAAGAAGGTTCTTTTCATAAAAACAATCATTTTGTCATGGCAATTCCCATTAACTCTGTGTTAGTAAAATAGAAACCATAAAAGGCATTTCATTGTGCTTTTACGCTTAGCTATGTTTTTGTGCTGATTATACATTTTTATTTCTAAGAACTCATAAACTGAGGAAGCTTTTTCATGACTTAACCTGCCTTTGGATTCTTAAAAAAAAGTCTTTTATTGTATATAGTTATGTATATTTATCCCAGTGAATATAGTATCCTTAGACAATGCTATAATGGAATTTCCATCACATGTCCTATTTCAGTACCTGGTCAAACTAGAGCACTGACTAGAACTTCATACAGATAAACTGTATAATTTGTTAGCCATAAAGAGGCCATCATTACTCCAGCATTTATTCTGTAAGGTAATGTTGACAGATGATACTTTAGTGATCTGGCCTTTTTTTGACTTCCTTTTCTTTTGATTATTAGTCTTTATGTCATAGGAAAATATTTTGGCATCATGAGTTATAAATTATATTCCTAATTTTCTTGTAAATTAAAAAGATACATCAGTGAGAACTAGTATAAAAATAAAAGTTACTATATTTTTTCCTTAGACGTTATCATTGTTATTTTTACTTTTCATCAATTTAACATTCTGGTTTGGCTAGTGGATAAGAACTAGTTATAAGTTCACTAAATGGTAATTGATGTTTGTTCTTAAGTTGAGAATGTGAATTATCCTTGTTGTATTTCTCCTAAAACAGATTTCTCCTTCTTGCCATATACTTGTACTAATTTTCCCAATGTGTAACATTTGGTGGATGTTTGGAGAGGGTAAAATAATTCTGATATTAAAATAAATATTTAAAAAGAGAGGTATGTTTAAGAAATCGTGGATTGCAGTTTAAAGACAAATATTAAGTATGTTTTATTATTTATTGTTTTGGATTATCTTTGTACTGGTAAATGACTTCACTAATCTTTTATAAAAAGATTAGGGTAAGATTTGAATTTAGCTAGCATCATTAAGTCATTTTTCTCTTGGATTCTCTTTTTTTCTCATTTCCTGAATAATGTAGCAACTGCCATCAGACAAGACTTTATGATGGAGGTAAGCCATTGTGGCCACTGGGTGCCAAATTCTGGGAACTAGAGGTCAGGGTGTTGTTTTGTGCTCAGGAAATTGGAGACTGAAGTTTCCGGAAGGTAGTTTCAAGGTAATGGATTAATAGAATGGAACTGATTGGTAGATAGGTGAAAATGTTAAAATCTATGCCTGAAACAGTAAAGTAGAATTTATAAATATAACATGGTCAGGAATCATTTGATAATTGATTTAGATGAACAGGGAATTCTGAGGCTTCAGGTGAATCAGTATTTAATTCTCTCTTTAATGCTAAATCTGTGACTAATAGTAATTATTGAGACATAACTGTTCAGCTGCTGTTGCACTGTAACAACGTCACAAGTTAATGGCTGTAATACATCCAGTTTATTACTTTCATGGACCTTCTGGGTCAGTAGGTCAGGCAGGCCACAGGAGGGATTGCTTGTGTCTATCTCACAATGTCTGGATCCTTAGCTGGAAAGATTTAAAGGCTAGAGATGATTCAACAGTTGAGAGCTGGAAACATCTGGAAGCATCTCCACTCACATACCTGATAATTGATGCTAGCTAGGAACTCAGCTTGGGTGATCCTCTAGAATTCTTACACATGGCCTGTCCATGTGGCCTAGGCTTCCTCAGGGCCTGTGGCCTCAGGGTAGTGAGACTTTTTACTCAGTTCTCCAAAGGCCAGTGTCCAAGCTAACAAGGGAGAAGCTGCATCACCTTTTATGGCCTTTGCCTTGGAAGTCTTGAAGCATCATGTCTACCATGTTTTATCAGTCACAAGAGAGTTACAAGGACATTCAAGGGGGAGGGGAATTAGACTTCAGTTCTTTATGGGGGTGGGGAGTTTTCGGGTTCTAGAAGAGCCTGTGGGACAGGAGAGATTATTGTAGCCATCTTTAGGAAATATAATCTGCCACAGTAACCAAAGTGGTGATACATTGGTATAGAAGGCCCAGGTGAGTCTTAATGAGAGATGGGAACTGTCTAGTCCCATTCATGACCTAATAGACTTTCTATTGTAAAGTGGGATGAGGGTAGATGGGAAGTCGGGGTGGGTGGAGTAGTGTGTAAGGGTGGCAGGGAGTGGTATTCCACGTTGCAGTCAGTTATCTGTGGAGCTCTCTGAAGTGAGCCGTGCTTCCCTTCTCCCGTACATGCGGTAGCACACCCATTCTTCTCACCAAAGGCCTAGTATATATGAAGGTTGAAGGTAGCTCTAGAGCAAGTGTGCATGCGTGTGTGTGTGTGTTTTAATTTTTTATCGATTTGAGAGAGAGAGAAAGAGGGAGACGTTGATTTGTTCTGTTTGTTTATGCATTCATTGGTTGCTTCTTTTACATGCCCTGATCTGGGATTGAACCTGCCGTCTAGGCATATAACCACCTGACAAGGCTCTAACCACCTGAGCTATCTGGGCAGGGCGGCAAGTTTATTTTTTAAACATTTTATAGATGACTGGGCTACGTACCTCTGGTTAGGAACATTGAACAGTTTGGAGAGAAAGTGCTTTTATAAGTTCATACTGTTGAACTTAGTATACATTATTGAGATGTTATCATACTTTAATTTGGTTTGATAGTTTTATTTCCAAAGTTATAGAAATTTTTTGCTATCAGATATCTTTAGATAGCAAAAGATTTGCTTATATTTTCTATAGAATATATTTGTTGGGATGAGTACCTAATTTATGTACTCTGCTAGGTGCAGGGGCACAAAAATTGGTAACACAATTCTTGCCTTTGATAAACTTATATCTTGCATGGAACACATCCATTGAAACACATAATTTTGCCCTTGCTGGGTGGCTCAGTTGGTTGGAGTGTGATCCTGTACACCAGAAGGTTGGGGGCTCAATTCTAGGTCAGGGCACAAACCTAGGTTGCGGGTTCACTCCTCAGTTGGGTTGCATATGGGAGGCAACCCATTGATGTTTCTCTCTCACAGCAATGTTTCTCTCACTCCCGCTGTCTAAAATAAATAAACATTAACAAATAAAATAAAAGAAATGCATAATTCCGATGTAAAGTGGTGAATCCTATACCAAATGCTAATTTAGGATACCTTTACTAAGCGTTTTACCTTCCTTCTCTCAAATCGAATTACGGGTGTTAGATTTTTAGTGAACATCTCAGCTCTTCTCCTTGCCCTTTCACCTTCTGTCTGTCACACTCGTGATTATTCTTTGGACCCAGTTCAAATTTCATCTCTTGTGAATTCTTTCCTGTCTTCCTCAGGCAGATTTAGTTATTTCTTCAAGAGGATTCCTGTAGTGCTTTCAATGTACTTCTGGTCTGATGCTTATATTAATAATTATTGATTGAGTACATTCTGTGAGCTAGAGACTATATATAGCACTTACATAATTTATCTAATTTTATTCTTTGAACAACCTTGTAAGGTAATATTTCCCCCTTTTATAGATGAGGTCATTAAGGCAAGAAGAGGTTAAGCAGCTTGGCCAAGGTGACTCAGTAAGTTGTAGAGTTGGGACTGGGTCCCAGGTACGTCTGACTTTGAGACCGATGTTTTTCCCTCTCCACCTGCATTCACTTTCTGTGTTGTAAATGGTTATGTGTGTCTCAGTCCCCCCCCCCCCGCCCCCCTGCTGGGCCCCCAACTCACTCAACAAAATTAGATTCTAGAGAGCAATGACAATTTTATATTCATCTTTATCTTTTTATTATAGTCTCTGGTACATGTTGGAAGTTTAATAACTTGTTTGTTCAGTTAAATGCTTTAAATGTATATATTTTTTTCTATGTTTCTGAGGATTTTCTACTCCTGAACTCCTATTCATGAAGGAATTCTGTGATGATTAGGCTATGTTACCGTGTCTTTTGTTTGTTTGTTTGCGCTTGGGACATCTCACAGTTCTGCCAGGGTTTCAGGGGGTATAATGACAGACCCAGCCCCTGTAGGGATTGTGTATTTCATGGCTAGTTGGGAAGAGTGAGGAAAGAGGAAGGGAGGGTTCTTGGTTACCTAGCTTGATGTAAGAGAGCTGCTGTATGCAAGTACAGCACTTAGAATAGTGGGCAAATAGCAGATGCTTAAAAAACAGGTGCTGTTAGGGAAATGCAAATCAAAGCTACAGTGAGATACCACCTCACAGCTGTTAGAATGGCTGTTATCACCAAGACAAGCAATAACAAGTGGTGAGGTTGTGGAGAAGAAGGAGCCCTCACTCACTGCTGGCGGGAATGTAGACTGGTAAACTACTGTGGAAAACAGTATGGCAGTTCCTCCACAAAATGAGGAATAGAGTTACCGTATGACCCAGCAATCCCTCTTCTGGGTATCTACCCAAAAAACTCAAAAACATTGATTTGCAAAGATATATGCATCCCTACTTTCATTGCAGCATCATTTACAGTGGTCACGACATGGAGACAACCGAAGTCTCCTGTGACAGGATTGTATAAAGAAGATATGGTGCTTATATACAAGGGATACTACTGCTCAGCCATTTGCAGCAGTATGGACAGATCTTGAGAATATTATGCTAAGCAAATTGCGTTAGTCAGAAAACGCTAAGAACCGTAAGATTTCACTCACATGTGGAATATAAAACTGAAATTCAGAGACACAGACAACAGCATGGTGGTTACCAGAGGGAGTGGGGTGGGGGTAGTAAAGGGTAAAGGGGGCCAAATATATGGTGACAGAGGGTGGTTAGACTTTAGGTGCTGGGCACACAATGCGGTGTACAGATCATGTATTGTAAAAATACACACCTGAGACCTATATGACCATGCAAACCAATGTTACCCCAATAAATTTAATAAAATAAGTCTAAAAAATATGTGCTATTACTACAATGATTGTGTTCGGCTTAGAGTAGTGGGAGCATTGCTCCTTAGTTTGAAGGAAATAAATTTTCCATTTTCTAGGATTCGATTTAGAGAACCATTCAACCTTGAAGGTTAACACTGTTGACATTGTTGAGGTCTGATACCTGTGTGGGGCTCTTGTCTTCTATTTTTTGGCCAGAGATTACATTTTTAATCTTAACCAGCTGTTTTTGTATAGTCCTGCTGTTGATCTCATATTCATCTCTGTTTCTGAGAAAAGCTCAGACATGGTGGTAGTATTTCCTCTTGTGATTTCAGATTACCTTTTTAAAAAAAGAATTCCAATTTTGAGTCCTTGCTACAAGGTTCATATCTATTTACAATCGTATGTAATTGGCATGCTTTTTATTGGAAACTAATAAAAAATGGCTGTTCATTTTTATAATGGTAGAAGTCTGAACATATCGTTTGAGATGACACACACATACCTACAAAGAAAGAATGGAAGGTTTTAAATTTAACTTGTATTTGCTTTAGACTGAGATATTGGCTTGTTGATGATGTGAATTTGTTTTCTTGACCCTTGTTAACCTCCAGAAATTTGTCAGTTTTATGAAATTGATCCTTGAATACCATTTTGAAATTGAGCTCTAGTTTCACGTAGATAGATTTAGAATATTTTATGTTCAGATCCCATAATTACTAACTTAGTTTTACTTTCCTTATTGATTCCATCTAATGGGAAAAGTAGCATTCAGCCACTTTGGTTCCAAAATAAGTGAGGCCTCAGTTCATTAATCTTAAAGACTTAGTCTGGAACACTATAAAATTGCAACATGTTACAAAGGCATGTTGTAAAAACATGGCATTAAGCCACATCCACAAATACTTAAGTAGAATAAGATGGGCAGAAATACTCTCGAATAAAATTAATGCACACAGATCTGCAATACCACATTCTTTGAGGCCAGTGAATGAAAGAGGTGAAAACTCTATCTTATTTCAAGTGTATTCTATGTTCTGGTACAGTCTATTTTTTGTGGTGTTTTCATGTTGTCCTCTTCAGATTTGCTGGGAGTGCGTGTGGCTGCGGTTGGATTCTTGGTTTTCATGTCTACAGTAATAGAATCTGTGAGTTTTGTGTTTGGTGGAAGTATACAAGTTTATGAAGTTCCTCAGGTGATTCTAATACACTAAGGGTTGAGAACAATTGTTGTGGGATGATTATAATTGCTTTAATTCTAATAATTAATTATTACCCAAGAATGTTAATTGTGGGCTTTGGAAGATGTCAGTTAATATATTCGTGTGTTCACTGACTCTGGAGTCAGACTGCTTGTCATTTACTAGCAGTGTGACTTGGGGCAAATTACTTATGCTTGTGTCTCAATTTTCTTATTGTAAAATAGGGATAAAAACAATAGTGTATCTCATAAAGTTGTGAGATAGTTAATATGTCAAGTACTGATGTGCATAATAAATACAATAAGAGTCTTAAACTTTTTTATTTACCTCAGCTTTACTGAGAGATAATTTAAATATCATTTTAAGTGTGTATTTTAAGGATTTTTTAGTATATTTACAGAGTTGTGATTATTAGTACATTTTAATTGTAGAACATTTCCCTCACTCCAAAAAAAAAAAAAAAAAATCCCTTGCTTGTTCATAGTCACTTCCCATCCCCGTTCCGAGTCAACCACTAATCTACTTTCTGTAGATTTGCCCAGTCTGAACATTTCATATAAATGGAATCATGCAATATGTTTTCTTTAGTGTCTGGCTTTTTTCACTGAACATAGTGCTTTGGAAGCTCATCTGTGTTGTAGCATGTATCAATACTTGGTTCCTGTTTATTGCAAAATAGTATTGTATTGTATGGATACCACATTTTGTTCGTCCATTGACTGCTTGGTGGTCATTTAGGTTGGTTCCACTTTTTGATTATTGTAAATAATGCTGCTGTGAACATTCACTCATAGGTCTTTGTGTGCATATGTTTTTTCATTTCTCCTGAGTGAACACCTGGGAGTGGAATTGCTGAGTCATATGGTAATTCTGTGTTTAACATTTTGAGAAATTACCAAACTTTTTATATTTCCATCAGCAGTGTTTGAACATTCCAAATTTTTTACATCCTCTAAACATTTGTTTTTTCTCTTGTTGATATAGCCATTCTAGTGGGTGTGAAATGGTATGTTGTGATTTTGATTTGTATTTTCTTACTGACTAATGATACTGAGTTTGTTGGCCATCATCCCCTTAAATGTCTATTCAAATCCTATGCCCATAAAAATTTGGGGGGTTATTTGCCTTTTTTATTATTGAGTTGTAAAAGTTCTTCATTTATGCTGGATATAAGCTTTAAGAGTCTTGAGGAGTTTTAAATGCTGTCAACAATATCATCATCATCATCATCATCATCATCATCATCTGCCTCGGTAGACATCTGAATAGTGTTTGACCAGAAAAAGATAGATTCTCATTATTCTCTTGTTTCATTTGGGACCCAACGTTGGGTTGTAAGGGAGAAGGTCTTCCCTCTACTAGTTTTCTTGAAATTTTAATCTGTTTTGCCTTCTATCTTCTGCTTCATGAATGGCAGGATATTAAAATTCATTTGCCTTGGATGTTTATCTACTATATCATTCATTCATGTGCTCTCACTTTAGATCATTTCAATTTTTGTTTACCATTTTGTTACAAATGAATGGGTAGTTGGGGAGATTGATGAGGGATTTGTGGGGTGTGATTTATTTGCCGTGGGCTCAGTAAATTGTAATTCATTTGGTATTATGGAGGTTGTGTATTGTTGTATGTAATCTTTTCTTAGTTTTATGCAACATGTAGACCAAACAGAATTAAGCCTTGTTACGGGTAGATCAAGTAATTTAAAAAAGAAATCCTCATCTGAGGATATGTTTTTATTGATTAGAGAGAGAGAGAGAAGCATCGATGTAAGAGAGAAACATGGTATGCGCCTCAACTAGGGATTGAACCTGCAACCTAGGTATGTGCCTGACCAGGAATCAAACCCACAACCTTTTGGTATACAGGACGATGTTCTAAGTGACTGAACCACTAGCCAGGGAAGATCAGATGGTCTTTAATGTCATAGTCAGATAGACTCCAGTATTTGTCAGACTCCAGAATTTTAAATTTGAAATGTTATAAAGGTAACAGATATGAAGATAGGCCTCATGGTACCACTAAAGTCTAAGTGCCTTAATTTTCTTTTTAAAAATTTATTGATTTTTAGAGAGAGGAAAAAGGGGGGAGGGGATGAGAGAAAGAGGGAAAGGAAAGGAGAAAGAAAGACAAATACCGATTTGTTACTCCACTTATTTATGCATTCATAAATATATGTGCTCTGACTGGAGATCAAACCCATAACCTTGGTGTCTTGGGATGACTCTCTAACCACTAGCTATTCGGCCAGGGCTAAATGCCTTAATTTTCTTTACAGTTATTTCTTTAGTGCTTAGAATGGTGCCTGGCACATTCTGTGTGTGTGGGGAGGGGTAGTGGGAATACACACACACACATACACACACATGTATATTCTGTGAATATTTATTGAATGAGTGATAAAACAGATTTGTAGAGTGTGGTTAAATTTACTTCTTAAAATGAGAACTATGTACAACTTACTACATATATTTATAAACAACAAGCAATAAAGAATATACAGTAGGTTCTGATGTCCGTCAACAAGTTTCTTCTCTGTAAGGACTGATGATAATTTGTAGCTAGGGGAATAATTCTGGTGTGACTCTTCTTCCAGAGTCTGGGAGTCCCTTTGTATGTGTGTCTTATGCCTCTCCACTCTATCATAGAATGTCTGTTACTTGCTTCAGGGCCCTTAATTTCAATCTAAGGTAGTTTTTAATCTTTGAATCTGTACTTGCTTTCATTAGAATTCTTTAAATAACAGCTGTGATCTGAATTTTTATGTTCCCCTTAAATTGTATGAAATCCCATTCCTCAAGCTAATGGTATTAGAAGGTAGGGCCATTGGGCAATGATAAGGTCATGACTGCGATTAGTGCCCTTATAGAAGAGGTCCAGGGAGCTCTGTTTCTCTGCTACTATGTAAATGAGGCTTTTCTATTCAGTAAGACTAGACAGCAAAAAGTCAGCAGTTAGTGACCTGGAAGAGGACCTTCATCAGAACCTGACCATGCTTGTATCCTGATCTTGAACTTCCAGCCTCCAGAACTGTAGAAATAAAGTTCTTTTCTTTATAAGTCACCTAGTCTGTGGTATTTTGTTATTAGCAACCCAAATGGACTAAGACAGTAGTAGCCTTACTGCTAATGATACCAACTGCTTCCTGCCAGGTTTTTAGGTTTACGGAAATGACCGCGTTACACTGCGCTTCGCCAGTGGTCAGCATGGGCCACTTCTGACATGAGCATTGCTCTCTGACTGTTGAGGTGATGGGCGGTTGGTTTTAAACTCCTTTTGTGGGCAGACTCACTTCCTGCTTGCATATCCTGTGTAACATCATTAAATATCCCTATGAAACAGTGGCTCGGGGCATCACTCTTTAATCATTTCATTATCAGTGTTGTCTGAGACGTCGTGTTATCTTTGAATGGCTCTGCAGTTTGCAGGTTGAATTGCTGTTGAATCTAATTCATAGCTCTTAAAATTCTAATTTTGATTAAGTTATATGACATCATATTTAAGTCTAAACATCTTTAAAATCTATTTTAAATGAGGCTTTTATATCATAACTGAAACTTGATAGGTTTTGAAATTAATGTCTATTGATATCACTGAAATCATCAGAATAGGAGTTATGTCAAACTAGTAAATTTATTCCCTTCTTTTTTCCACGTATCTTGCAGTAACTTGTCCATGTTTAAGAGCTGTCAAATGCTCTTTGAGCATTTTGTTATATTAGTAGTATTTGTATTTACACCTTTGGCAGGAAGCCATTCAGATTTGGAGCTAGGCTGCACGTGTTTCGTAGTCCTTTTGTGTGACACTGTCTACATTATTTTTGGAAGCTGAAGAGATGACATCTATGAGCTTTTGGAATCCAGTTGCTTAAGGATAAACTGGGTTTGACTTCATTAGTGCACAAATGATAGGTTTGTATAGAGTTATTATAACATTAATCAATGTGATGGATTGGAAATATGACAGCACTGAAGCAGTGTGTAATATTGGTGCCCATTATTCTACAAATTATGTCTTCACCTACATTCACATGCCAGAGGAGTCATGTTGTACAGTAAGAATGCAGAACTTAAAAAACACCACCATCACCACAGGGCACCTCTTTTCATGGCCTTTCTCTTGTCCTTTTAGATTAGGTCATCCAGATATGGACTTTGGAATTAGACTTATTTACTAGGTCATAGCACTTCATACTGTGACATACCCTGAATTGCATGGAAGAGATAGATCATCTGCCACCGCAATGATCTGTCATCCAACTTGAGAGAATACTGCAGGTAAAAATGTAGTCTTTTTTTTTTTAAAGATTTTTATTTATTTATTTTTAGAGAGAGGGGAAGGGAGGGAGAAAGAGGGAGAGAAACAGTAATGTATGGTTGCCTCTCACATGGCCTTCACTGGGGACCTGGCCTGCAACCCAGGCGTGTGCCCTGACTGGGAATCGAACTGGGACCCTTTGGTTCCCAGCCCACGCTGAATCCACTGAGCTACACCAGCCAGGGCTAAAAACATAGTCTTTAAGAGATCTAGGGGTGTACATACCCCTAGAGTTTATTTGCCAGTAGTCATTTCTCTAAAAATTATAATGAGTTAGTAGTGAAGAATATTAATTTTTTTGTTGTATTTGTTGATAAAAGTTAAAAATAGGTATCTTAAAGATACTTAAATGAGAAGGAACTATGTGTTTTTTTTGGGTTGTACATGTTGCTTTACCATGTGTGCATTTCTAATACTAACTTATTTATTTACGAATTATTAAGTTTCTCTTAAGGCTTTCAAAAGTCCAAGCATATAAATCCCCGCTGTCTTTTCTAATTGGTTCTCCAACATAAATACTGTCAGGGATGGGGAAAGTTTCTTTGAAAAATTTAAAAACACTTGTTTGGATAAAAAAAAAACACCACACAAAACCTCTCTATTTCACTGAAGACTGAAACCTTAAGAGGCAAATTCTTTATGCCTGGTAAAACAGACACTAAATGTAAAATAATCATTTTGCTTGGGCAGAATTGGAAAGTAGGTAAAGCACTAAGTGGGCTAAAGACTTTTAATAATGTTAATTTGATAGAAATTCTGTTATGTGGTGCTCTGATACTTGCCTTATTTCTAGATGTTCCTTTTATCTGTAGGGTAAGAATATATTTCTTCTTTATAGAAATGATGAAAACTTTCATGGTCTTTTGCTAGGGAATAAGAAGTCATTCTAATTTTAAAGAATGAATTAAGGTAGGTCAGTAAGAATATCTTAGAGTAACTTACTACTTTGGTGTGAAAATGATGTAGTAGTTTCTTACTGTGAAAGAATAAATTTTTGAAAGGTGGGTAGTTTTATTTTGGAACTCTTGTTTAAAGATATTAGCTTTAAATGACACTTAGACCGAAAAATTTAAATCTTGCTTAATTTTAATTTCATATTTTGGCAAACATTATTATAAATGCCATATTCATTTTCGAGCAATTGAAAAGCCAAGTCTCTAATAAATAATCTCAGGAACATAGGAGTTTTTCACATTTTAGGGACTTACTGCCTGGAAAGGGAGATAAGATATTGACATAATAATAGAGTAGAAAGTAATATATGATCTGAGACAAGTATAAACTGCTATGGACAGTACAGATAAAGGATAAATTAGATTTGTTTAGTTACAGGAACCTTCTTGATGGAGTTAGCATTTTAACTTGGTCTTGAGACAGGTATAGGATTTAAGTTTGTGCTGCTGAATGAGTATTCTGTACAGAGGGGAACTGTTTGAGCAAAGTCATGAGTGTGAGAAAGTTTGAAGTGTGGGGGGGATATTTCATTTACTCTTGTGGGATATTTCAGTTACTCTCGTAGGATATGAGGGTCCTGATGTAGGTAGATAGGTAGGCAGATATCCCTCCTTCTTTCCATTAATTTCTGTGTGTTCTTTCCAAGCTTTTTGTGGTCAAAGAAGAATTTCACTAAAATAGAGGAGGAGTCTGTTCAAGGGTACATGAATGGCTGGGTTCCCTGCTAGAATTTCAGAAAAGTAGTCAGTGTTTTCCAAAGTGGGGTGGGGCATATACATCCTGTGTTATACAAGACAATCCTTTGAAGTACAGGGATAAAAATATTGGAACTTGGATTTCAATTATTTTAAATCTACTTTCTTTTTTAGTGTATGTTTTATAATGTATGGGATTTATTAGCTCAGGAATACCAGCCATACGCTTTCTAAATCTATTTGGACCTGCATGCTCCAATATTTTATTGATGGAGACACGAAATTTAAAAAGTGGTGATCCCTGGATTAGTTACAGAATGTGGAAAGAGATTAGTGAGGTTACTCATCAGATGGTTGAGGGCCTTATATTAGTTTTAAGAGTATTGCAACAGTAATATCTCATGAAAACGATATATTTGATATAAAATATAGAAACAAATTGCCATTGTTAGGGTCAGTGCATAAGTTTATAGAATTACATTCTGCCAACTATTTCAGGCAGCTGTTTAATATTCTTACAGTTGTGATATGGGTTATAGTATTGAAGTTCTCTGGGTAAAGTTTTCTTTTTCGGAGCATGTCATGTAGTTTCCCTATCTTCCAGGCTACATTCTTAGCCTAAATGATACAGAATAATAATAATAATGGTAGTGGTAATAATAAAAAACATTTGTTCAGCCAACATCTACTGATGGATTGCCTGTTAGGTGCTAGGTTCTGGGGATGAAGTGGTAACTAAAGTCAGATATTAACACTGGGTTTCTGGTGCTTTTGTGTTCTACTGAGGGAGAGAGTAAAATAGTCCTGACTTCCATGTCACATTTCTGACTGTGATAAGTGGTACAACTGAGTACGCATGCTATTCAAGCTTGTAAAGAGAGTATTGGAACTATTGAGGGAGGTCAAAAAAGGCTTCCCTGAGGACAGATTTGGCTGTAGGGCCCAGTGCAAAATGAAAACAAGAAGCCCTCGGTTCAAACAAATTTCAGGACTGGGATAGCAGAACCTAAAACCAAGGGCGGAGCCTTTCTAAGTGCAGGCCTCTTGCAGCTGCTCAGGTCGCCTGTCCATGACCTTGGCCCCGCTGGAGGAAGTGATGCTTGAACAGAGATATGAGGACAGTAGGATGGGAAGATTGCTCCGGGGCAGAGGAAACAGCACAAATGAATCTCCAGGGCGGGAAGGAACAGGGTGCATTCACGAACTAGGTGAAGGCCAATGTGGCTGGAGTACGGAGTGGGTGGGGTGTAGGTGTGATGAGGCCAGAACCTCTCTACCTAGAGAAGGCGATGTGTAGGGCCAAGATGATGATTCTCGCCTTTATTCCAAGAGCCACGCAAACTACTGTGAGGCTCTTTATTCTGAGAGCCATACAAACTTTAAGCACAAAGTTTACTTTTGATGTACTAATAATACCAGTAACTTGCACCTTGACAGCATTAGAGCACATTCTCTCTCAGTCCGTGTTTCCTACCAGCCTTCTTTTCGGAAACTTTGAGCTTCACCTTCTATATTTATTCTAAGGCTGGCCCTTTCCTAAGGCAGGCTTAAAAAGGCATTTCATATCAGAGAGTGCTTTTGATGGTAGAAATTGAGAATAGGATGGGTGAGTTAAATTTTATAACTCACAATATTGAATGTATATTGAATGTATAGTGGTCCAAAACATTTTAGGTTGAATAAAGTAAAACTCATATCTGATGAAAATGTTTTAGTGTTTTTTAAAAAAGATTTTTCCTTTTAAATACTACAGATTTTTAAGGTCTGTAGTTAGCATTATAACTTTAAGTTCTTAATCTTTCTCATGTGGTCAGAACCAAGGGGCGGGTATTGACTTGCCTAACCTTGGGAAAGAGAAGTAGGGAAGTATTTTTGTCTTTCCTATTACAGGCTTTCTCAGTAAAAAGGCTTTAATTTAATATTACCCAAACCAGGAAATAGGCTTTGTACTTTATGTGTGGA
Organism: Micronycteris hirsuta; assembly: GCA_004026765.1. Lineage (NCBI taxonomy): Eukaryota > Metazoa > Chordata > Mammalia > Chiroptera > Phyllostomidae > Micronycteris > Micronycteris hirsuta. Next base: position 32,480 of record PVJI01002455.1, read on the forward strand.
TAATAATGCTCGCGATTCATGGACTGACTTATAAAGGCAGTTAAAGAGCTCATTTCCTAGATAGAAACCTGCATGGTTGATTTGTAGATCCACATACAATTTTGGATTTTCGCTTTGGGCTGTATGTTGAATAACATGCTAGCCATTTCTTATCCCATGTCATGTTTAAAATGTAATTATTTGAGCTCGTTTATGTAGATGACACATGTAAACCAGTGACACTTGTATACTCTGAGCTGCTCATGGGTGAGAAAGGACGGTGACCATTCCCCACCTCCTTTACCATTCCTTGCCTCCTGGTTTATGGGTGCCCTGGAGTTTCAGGCTGTTACAATAACATGATTGTATAGGTTTCTGTCAGTGGTCTTGCCTTTTCTTTTTAAATGGTAGGTTCTGTTTGTGAAGATGACATCAGATGTTTTGAGAATAACTTTCTGAGAATTTATTTTCAGTAATAATTTCTGAGTTGGAACATAGTTTGCATCTTGGATCAAGAAAAACAGCCATGGCTGGTGTGGCTCAGTGGATTGAGTGCTGGCCTGCGAGTGAACCAAAGGCTCGCTGGTTCAATTCCCAGTTAGGGTGCGTGCCTGGGTTGTAGGCCAGGTTCCCAGTAGGGGGTAAGTGAGAGACAACCACACATTGATGTTTCTTTCCTTCTCTTTCTCCCTCTCTTCCCCTCTCTCTAAAAATAAAAGAATAAAATCTTAAAAAGAAAAGAAAAACATACCACTTTCACCCCCATTTTTAGCTTTAGGTTCTTTATAACAGAGTTTTTAGTATTTGTAGGCAACTTCTTTATTCTTATTTTCAGTCAGGTAATATGTTGCAAGGTTTCCTTTACTTTCACACTGGTCTGATGTAGTAGACCTGGAGAAGCCATGGGGATGGTGATAAATTCACTTTTTAAAAAAATTTTATTTATTTTTTAGAGAGGGTGGAGGGAAGGAGAAAGAGTAGGAGAAAAACATTGGGTGGCTGCTTCTTGTCTGCCCCCACTCAGGGACCTTGCCCACATCCCAGACATGTGCTGTGACTAGGAATTGAACCAGTGACCTTTCAGTTAGCAGACCAGCACTCAACCCTCTGAGCCACAGCAGCCAGAGTGATAAATTAACTTTTAACTGGATTACTGAACACATAAATTACTGTCTATATGAGAACTCTTTATATTACAGAGTAGTGAGGTGGTTTTTGATTTATCATAGAACACAAACTATATTCAGCATGTATTTAACATGAAAGATATATTATTCCATTGTTCAAAAAATGTTTAACCTATGTCTAGTATGTATAGAAAACAGCTAATAGTTAAAATTACCAGAATATTTAATTAGAACACCTCATTTATTTAATGTAGTTGGTAATATTAAGTTCAGTGAAATTTTGGTTAGCCAGAATATTTAGGGAATGGAATGGTAGGTTTAACTAAAATATCCCTTTTCTTCCTTTCCATGCACAATTAATGAACACCAACTATATGCCCAACATAGTGCAGTGTAGCATACACAAGATGCATACAACATATATGTCTTCAAGGAAATTAGTTTTAATATCTTTGTAATTTTTGCAAATTTTATTTCTATTCCTTATTGCTTTAATAATATTAACATAATGCATATAGTTGAACCTTTGATGATGTAGGACCTGGTAAAGAATGGACCTCATTGTATTGTTGCTCATACAGATGTAAATAGTGTAGGTGTGCTGACCGTACGATTTATGAGAAAAGGTTATTTTTGAGTAATTTGCTGATGTCAGCTTGTTTTTGTCTTCCTGACTTTTATAAAACTGTGTTACATAGGTTAATTGAGTTCTTACTAAAATTTTACTTTGTTAAAAGGTTTACAGTAACATAACACATACTTTGCTTCACAGCCTTTTTTCTATGTGAGTTGAAACTCAGCAGCCTTTAGATACATGTATAATATTGTGGCTAACAGCATACAAAACTATGTATGGTTCATTATTCGGTAGATGATTTCATGGTATTACTCAAGTATGAGTTTAATTTTGTATAGATTAAACAAAAGCAAAAATAGCATTTATAATACTACTAGTATGTTTTCCTTTTCATTCCAAAGTATAAATAAAAGCAGATTAAAGGGTCCCCTCATCTCTGGGATTGTTTTAGTTCATCTTAAGTGATCATAAGAAAAAAATGCTTCATATACATATTTTTTTTAATCCTCATCTAGGACATTGTTTAATTGCTTTTAGAAAGAGAGAGGAAGGGAGAGAGAGAAATGATGTGAGAGAGAAACATTGATTGGTTGCCTCCCATACGCGCCCCTACCAGGACTGCGTGTACGTGCCCGGATTGGAATCACACCCTGTGCCCAGATACATGCACCCACCGAGAATCAAACCCACAACCTTTCAGTTACAGGATGACACTCCACCAACTGAGCCACAGCAGCCAGGGCACATACATAAATTTCTTTTAAACATCAGCTACAGTTATATCTTAAAAAATAATTTGTTGTTATGTCACAGAAACTAGATTAGTTAAAACACTAAGAGTATAATTATTATCAGATTTCATATGTTTAATTTACTTTTTTCCTGAGAGTGAATGTAGTTACTGTGTTAGAATTGGTTATTCTGATGTTTTATGGCTTTACAAAGAACTCAACAAATGATATCCTGTATAATCTATTAGTGGAGACATTGCTTCTTAAGTGCAGTTGATTAGACAAAATTTAAATCTAGTGCTTTTTCTAAGCACTGGTAGGTTGCTAGTACTCTCTTTGTAGCCAGCTAGAGCCTTCTTTTTTTTTTTAATTTATAAGTACTTTTATTATTTTTTTAAATTACTTTATTGTTGTTCAATTACAGTTGTCTGCATTTTCTCCCCTCCCTGGAGTCTTCTGTAGATGAACGGTTAAGGGTCAAGGTCAAGCCTAGCTTTAGGCCTAAAATTAGCTTTACCAGTTTTATTTGACATTGTAGGTACTTACTATTTCATCGTGCTACTGTCCTTTGCCTCAATTTGCTGATGTCAGCTTGTTTTTGTTTTGTGGGGTGGTGGTGGTGGGGACAAGGCAGTGAAATGTTCTAGAATAGAACAGGATTCCTCTGTATGTTTAAATGCTGCCAGTTTCTAAGGCAACATGGACAGCATCGTACAGATATATTTGATTCATTCATGCAGTGTTGTCTCTTTGAAAATTTATTTTGTTAAACATTTACAGTTGGTTCAGTATTTTTGATGTGTATAAGTGATATTTTGGGTATGTCTGCTTGTAGGAGGCTGAATGAATAGTAACATACAGGCTGTTTTATTTTTTCAAATCTCATTTTGATGGGGTAAGATGTCTTCCACCTCCTCCCCATAAAAAACAAAAATTACCACCAAACAATAAACCAAACATCCATTTAAAACATTATTAAACCTACTTATACAGGTTACCATAGAACCTAAGGTAGTGTGATTAGCTGCCATAGTTAAGGTAACCTTGGCAATTGGCTTTAAGTGCTCTAGGCCAATGTACGTGCTTATTTATTTGGTAGGTTATTCATGTGTTTTTGCCCTAAGTGCCTAATTATCACTATCTTGTTTCTGCAGCTACAGAACCTTGGCCTGAAAATGCTACATTATATCAGCAACTGAAAGGTAGGAACTTGTTCACAATTAAAAATGGCTTTGCATGAAAATATATTTATTACCAAAAAAAATCCCTCAGTGATATAATTTACTGCAAGGAGAACATAAAACCTAAAGAAAGAAGATTCCCTTGTGTAATTTGTCTAGAAGATTTTGCCTAAACTTGTGTCTGCCAGTGTAAACCAACTATTCATGGCTTATAAGGTCCTTAGTTTATTATTGACTCATTATATTGGCTGCTGTAGGCAGTGTAAAATGATGTGGTTGCAGGAGCAGTTGGCAGATTTACTGCACCAACAGCTGACACAGCAGATTTTTGAAGTCCTGTGGTAAAGTGGGCTCTCAGTAAAAAGGAACTGTTAAAATGTATAGGCTAGGATAGTTCAGGCTCCCTTTAGCAGCTCTTCATATATCATCAGATCACATTATGGACCCCATTTGGGGCTCAGCAGCCTGCTACAATTGTCAGAAGACTGCAAAGTAATGAAGACTAATAGGCGGCAGCCCTAGTCTTCTAAGCATGGAATTTTTATTGCAGCGAACTTGTCATCTTTCTTTTGTGTGACAGACCTAGACACACTGTGCAGTAGTAAGTACAAGCTGGTTTTATGTGGTCCTGAATGGCTTTACTTTTAACTAGGGAGGTTTGAGTACATACAACTAGTACTTAGTTTTAAAATATGCTTAATTTTGATGAAAGGAAGAGGACTATATCTTGAAAAATGAATTTGTTTTTAAATGAGCAGTTTTAATTACATATTACTGATAAAATGCGATAAAATACCAGTTTTAGAGGAAATAGTCTTATTTCATCATTATTTACATACAACGATAATATAATCAAAATTATAATTATACAATATCATTGATCTAGAACTTCATAATTATGTTAGTGAAAGGCTGTACCTCTTTAAAAATAGTAATATTTTTAAAAGTGAAAGTATATCTTGTTTAGCAATCACACTTTTGACTCCAGCCTTTTATTGTGTTTCTGCAGGGGAGCAAATTTTGCTTTCTGACAATGCAGCTTCTCTTGCTGTGCAGGTAAATATGTAAATAATGTAGTATTTTTTTACTTTGAATTGCAGTTTTTTCCCCCCCAGACTATCTGATAATGGTCTGTATAGAATTTGTCTGTGATTTACAATTATCAATATAACATCTCTTCTCTGAAGGGTAATTTTATTATGTAATATTATTCTGTTAATTATTGTGAGTATGTAATATAAACATAAAAATCTTCATTATTCATTCTTTTTGTAAAAAGTCACTTTCTTAGTAGTTTTGCTTTGGGCTAGATATGATGGTATTGATTTTGTGGGGGGTGATATGTTCATTTATGGATACAGAATTATTTTCTAACTATTTGTAAAGATTTATTCACCACATATTTTAAAGCATCATGTTCTCATTGTACTCATTCCAGCATTAATCCATTTGGTAATCTTGAAGCAGACATATTCTTCTGTAGTCATTTTTTATGTACTTATCGATTATATTAGTGTCTATTATCCCCAAACCACTTATTGAATACAATAGCTCCTTAAGTTGTGTATCAAAGTTGTGTAGTCCAAAAAAGATTAGTGGCCCTGTAAACTTTAAACTGCACTGGAGGAAGAATAGGATACTTGGGGATTGTTTACTTTTTTTTTTTAAAAGAGAAATGTCTGTGTAGATTATAGAATTATAATTATTCAAATATTTTAACTTAACTGCTATTTCTTTAGTTAGCTTACATATTTTGAATCAAAAAGAGGATTTTTCTTGTCTAGCATCTAAAAGGTAAAAGAGAACTGTAAGATGTGGTATTTATATTGGAGATGAGACTATGAGCATCTTGAGGACAGAAAGGGAAGAGAAGGAACTGTGAACTTTTCTTGTGTTCTGGACAAGATGGTGCTTGGTTATTCCATTGTATTTTTTATTCAGTTTAATAATCTCGGGGCTTAATAACTATGTCTTATACATAGTATGTCATTCAGTACATTGTGTTCTGTTTAAGACGGGGAAAGAAAGAGATGGAAAGAAATGTGTTGGACAATATTCATTTGAGTCTGAGTATCTTTAAGGTTTTTTTTAGAAGATTTATATCTTTTTACCAATAATATAAATTATATTTATTTAATTTATTTACCTTTTTTATCATTAGGCACTAGTATTATAACTAGTGTATTTTCATATGTTAACTTTTGAGAAGCAGAAATTTTAGTTGGTTATAGGAAATAAATATGGATTTTATATATATTTTTTCAATTAAAAACTATTTATTTGTTTTTGGTGAGGGAGCTGGAATTTAAGTTTAGCTTTCAAATACTAGTGATGTAGTGCCTAGAATATATAATGGAGCAGTAAATGTTGAATGAAGGGTTTATAAGTGTGGTAAAAGCAGTCTTGCCTGATAATTGATAGCGCCGATAAATTATTTGCTGTGTATAAACTAGTATTTTCAATCTTTCTAGCTTTGAAAAGGTGGCTCAGGGCACAATGAATATTTTAGTTGCAGCACTAATTCTTAACCCTTTTGTAATTGTCACTTCTGGGATAACTCTTTCAGGATCTAATGAAGCACATTCCAGTGCACACATACAAATAAAAACATATTCAGACTATTCTGCATATGGTTTCAGTAAGTTCACTGATCTCTCCACTGAAGCTGTCTGGGAATCCCCTATGAAAAGCTCTTAAAACTAAGGAGTAGTAGTGTAGGAAGCACTGAAGTAATTTTCACAAAGTAGGAAGGTATCTTGGGTGGTAATAGACCAGTGGTTCTTAAAGGGAGATTTCTGCCCCACAGAGGACATTGGACCATGTTTGGACGTTTTTGGTTGTCACAGTTGTTGGGGAGGGTGCTATTGGCATCTACTGGGTAGAGGCCAGGGATGCTGTTAAACAACTTACAATGCATGGGACAGTCTCTCAGAATTAAGAATTATCCAGCCCCAAATGTAGAGTCAATGTTGAAAAAATCCTGAAATAGATTTTTTTTTATTACAAGCTAAAGTATTGGTATATTACTGATAAAAAAATTAATGCTTTAAATAATCTGTGGAAGGGAAAAAGAAATCTTTCTATGTACTCGATTTAGCAAGTCTATTTTTATGGTTCCTGTTAATTTGCTTTCTCACCATGGCTTCTCAAATCATAGTTGCAATTAAAAATAAATCAGAAAATAAAAAGAACCTTTCAAAATGCAGAATTTTGCTTAACCATTTTCAATTTTTTGTTATCCTACATATGTCACTTAGATGATAAATTAACCAGCATATATTAAAAATTCTTGGTTTTTCTCAATATTCTTTGGCTTGACAGCTGATAGTAGCCATGACTATAAATGTGACTTTTCCAGATATCTGATGTAAACTTTATGGAACAATTTTCATCTATATAGTGGACCAGTATCTGTTTAGAAGAATCAGTTAAATGTATAAAATTGATCAAAACAATGTGACAGGTATCCATAAACTGGATGTTTTCTAGAAGATACCAGATATCAAACATCAGATATTTTAATAGTCTGCTAGTTAAGCCATCAGGGAATTTAAATTTTGCTTACCACATAGACATGGCATTTATTATACCCCTGAAACTAAGTGGTTAGATCTTTTTTGATTAAAGGACCTTTATGATTTCAGTTTAAAAGAAAATAAATATTTTTCTTGTGGCTATATTTCCTCTTTAGATTTGTTTTCCTTTCTTCATCCACAAAGTACTGGTATTACCTCAAGTGTTTGCCTGGTAAAATCTTGTGTGTTCAATATAGTGCAGTATTAGTGTAGTGTTGTGTTCCTCTGATTTTCATAATATATTATGTGTGTGTGTGTATATACCTGTGTGTATATACACACACGCACATATAGCTAACTAGTATACATACAGAGTCTGTCCAGAAAGTATCCAGCCATGTGATATGAAAAATAGAGACATTTATTGAAGAAGATACAAGATACAAGAAACATTGTACATAGGACAATGATGCCTCAGTCCCCTTCAAAGTAGGCACTTTGGGACCTCACACAGTTCTCCCAATTGCCATCAGCTGCCCTGTCGTATTTTCCTGAATCTTACTGATGGTCTGAAATCCCTTCCCTTTCAAAAGTGATTTTAGTTTTGGGAAAAGTCAGTAGTCACAGGGTGACAAATCTGGGCTGTAGGGGGGCTGAGTCACCTGGGTGATTTGATGTTTTGCCAAAAAACTCTGCACGAGACGTGATACACAAGTGGGTAAATTGTTGTGATGAAGCTGCCAATAACTAGATGCCCTTAGCTGATGCCTTCTGCATCATCCAGATAGTTTAAAATTTTATAGTAGCCCCATTAACAAAAGTAAAAAGAAACAGATGAAATTAATCTTAATGATATATTTTATTTAACTCAGTTGTATCCAGATGTTACACATGTATCATTTTTACATGTAATTAATACAAAATTGATTAATGGGATGTTTTACAGTTTTCTATATTAAGCTGAAAATCTGATGTGTATTTTACACTTAGAGCACGTTGCAATTTGTGCTATTCAGGTGCTCAACAGTTACGTATAGCTGGTGGCTCTTGTATTGATAAATAACATCTATCTAGAAAACCGGTATGAACAAACACATGTGAACTCTACAAGTTTTCTACAAAAAAAAAGTTTTATTTGACTTTATTTAAATACTGTCTTTTATAGCAGATTCCACAAATGAAATGGGCAGTTGGTTTCTGTTCCAAATACAGCAAACCTTGAACGGTACTTGTTTCATACTTTCTCATCTGTTAGATGTAATAGATGATGGAGACATAATAGAAGCCGTCCTCTTGAGTATTCTGAGGACGTCATGAATGTGTTAATGTGTATGAAGCACTTAGAAAAAGTACCTGGCATATTGTAAAAATGCACTGCACGTTGGTTATTATTCACTTCTCTCCTGATTCTTTGACAGAAGTACATGTAATCAATGTCAGCAGGAGGAATGGAAGCATGCAGGCTTTATAATGCTTAAAAACACTGAAGTAATTAAAATAAATGTTAGGATATATTTGAATTTGTGTGAACATTAATAATTTTTGTAATTGTGCTTTCATTCCATACCCGAAAAATGTTAATATTGAATGCTTTAAATCAAACAAAATATTATTTTAATAATACGGAAAAAGATTTGTTTTAAAATTGAATATTTATTGAATGCTTTTATGGTGAAAGGCACTCTATTAAGAGCTTTTATGTAAAGTATCTCGTTTAGTCCTTAGCATAACACTGCAGTATGGTAACCTCATTTTAAAGATGTGGAACCTGAAGCTCAGAAAAGTTCTACTCAAGGCCATAGAGCCCAGAAATTGAGGAGATAAACAGACAACAGTATTGGTGAGTGCCTACCATTTGCTCATCACTGTGCTGAGCAGTTAATTCTTATTAACTCATTTAATCCTTATAACAACTGTATGAGGTAGGTGCTATTATATTCCCATTATGCAGATCATGTTCGTAAGAACAATAATAATAATGTAGCTAGAATATACACAGCACTTACCCTCTGTGCCAGGTCTTGTTATATGTGCTTTTAGGTATCATAGCTAATCCTCACACACAGCAACCCTATCAGGTAGGTAGTAGTAGTATTCCCATTTTACAGATTAGGAAGCTGAGGCAGAGAGGTTAAGCAATTGGCTCAAAGTTATGTAAGTAACACTGGGAGAGCTAGAATGCAGACCCAGAGAGGCTGATTTGAAAATCCACACTCATGACACTTTGCTGCATATCAGTTCAGTCCTTCGATACAGATCTTTGAATTTTTATCCAAAAATAAGTGCGCATTTAATTCAAAAATTATTTCTGACATTTCCTAGCAAATTATATCTTATAATTTATAGATTATATTAAGATGTGAAAGATAAACATGCCTCAGTTTTTGGATCTTTGAAATGTGATAAATGCAGTCTTACCTATCTTATGAGTTACTGTGAAGTTCAAGTTTGGTAATAAATGGAAAATTCTTTCGAAAAAAGTAAAAGCAATAGAAGCATAAGATGATGTTAAATGCAGAATTAGTGCCTATTTTGACTTTAAAGATGTATATACATGTATATTTTTAATGTCTTTTTAAAAAAATATTTACTTATTTTTAGAGGGAGGGGAAGGGAGAGAGAAAGAGAGGAAGAGAAACATCGATGTGTGGTTGCCTCTTGTGCACCCCAGCTGGGGACCTGGCCTGCAACCCAGGCGTGTGCCCTGACTGGGAGTCGAACTGGCAACCCTTTGGTTTGCAGGCCAGCACTCAATCCACTGAGCCACACCAGTCCGGGCTTAATGTTTTTATGTAATCAAATGTTACTTTCTAGTCAGTTTTAGGATTTTGTTTAGTATATATGAAGCTAATTTAAAAAGAATCCTATTTGGTTTTTTTTTTGGTATGGATTAATCTAAATATTGTAAAAGTTTGAATTTATTTTTAGAATATTTCACGCTGATGATTATTATGAGAATGTTGCATGAAAGAGTAATCTTAGTTTTTCCTTCCTCAGTTTTTATTTCAAGTAAGAATAACAGTTAACTCAGATTAAGGGAAATATTCCTATTTCATTTTCTATTCTCACTTTTCCCTTCCCTTTGTGAATACTTTATGTCTAAAAATGAAAGGGAAGACAACTGAAAACAAGAACACTATTCTTTCTGTTGAGTATGTTGTATCATTACAAAAAGTCAGCATTTTTATAGGCTCCATTAATGCTGGGCCAGAACACTAACATGTCAGATCTGCTGATACTTAGCTGACCCTTGCTTTTTCCTTTTAGCAAATGATGCTTTTTAGGTGGACATATTAATTAGTGGTTAAATAGTGGTATCCTAATGTAGTTATTGGGGAAGAACAGGGAGGAGTATTTCTCCTGACTACGTGGTGGTAGTTGCATTGGAGAAACATCTGTAAGTCTGAAAATGCTGTATGGCAGGTGGCCACAGTGGACAGCTTCCCTACAAAATTTTGGAGGAAGTGATTTTGAATTTCAATTTGGTTGGATACCTTTTTGCTTTAACAAGTTGTTTATGGTCGTATGCATTTTTTTGTCTCAGTTTAGTTTGAACCTAATGTAAATACAAGTAGGGTGATACCAGTGGATCTATTTTAATATAGAATTAATAGAATACTATTTTATGGAAAATATTTTAAAATTGATATCTTTTAAAGAATTTCATAAAGTATAAAATTTTAGTTTTTTAACATTTGTTCATCCCTCCCACTTTGTTCATGCTCTGCAAAATGAGGCTCTGTATTCACTTTCAGAATTAGGAGAGGGAAGGGAAAGCAAAGGGGTAGAGAGAATTTAGTGAACATTTATTACATAAGGGGATTTGTAAAATCCTTTTCGGTATTTTTTTTTTTTAAAGATTTTATATACCTATTTTCAAAGAGAGGGGAAGGGAAGGAGAAGGAGAGGGAGAGAAACATCAATGTGTGGTTGCCTTTCACGTGGCCCCCACTGGGGACCTGGCCTGCAACCCAGGCATGTGCCCTGACTGGGAATCGAACCAGTGACCCTTTTGTTCACAGCCCGCGCTCAGTCCACTGAGCTACACCAGCCAGGCCCTTTTTGGTATTCTAAAATGAGCAAGATGGAGGCTGCAGATGTTTCCTTGATATCACTGAGTTTAATTTTTTTTAGATTGAATATCTTATCCTCATCACCTTTTATGTATTAGAAATATAAAAGCATTTTTGTGATTTATGCTTATAATAAATATGTGGAATGATTTAAATATATAAAACTTAAATTGCAAATAATTTAGCAAATTAAACAATGCTTATTATTAATACTAATCTGTCAACACATAAATAGTATGGTTATGTAAAATATTTAAATTAGTTTTACTGGATTTGTGAAAATGAAGAATATTCAAAAGAATTAGGTGGCTATTAGAGTTGTTATTTTTAGTAATTAGTGAAATAATGGAAATTGGTTATATAGGGTAATGGTTTGCTAATATAAATATCTGTTTAACTTAGCAAAAATTCATATTCTTATAGTTCTCAGAGTTTGCAAGTTACCATAGAATATCAGTTGTATACTTTTCTGCTTAAGAAGTAAATATCAAGCAGGATTTTAAAATCTGTTGCTGTTAAATGGAGCAATAAAGACATAGCAGTTAAGATGAAAAAAATGACAGCCTGTTTTTTCAACAGAAAAAGGCTAGAATTCTTCATTATTAGATATACAGTATCAACATAATTGATCTAGCAGCATTATATTTGAGCTGAAAATACACTTAAATTTGAGGCCATACACTACCCCGTGTGAGTGAAACATCTTTCATATAGTTCTAAGATGAAATTACCCTTGAATGAATAGCATCTTCATTTATCTTCAAACCTCTTCTGTGCTTTTAGTGAATCTACTCTTTCAACATTCTACAACAAGAATTACATTATACCATTATACCACAGTACTTCTGCCGTGTGAAATAGATTGGTTTGGAAAATGAACCTGGCTTTGCTATAAATTACATTCCCAGGTACAAAGGAGTTTGTTATTTTGTTTAAAATAGTCACAAATATAATTAAGGTCTTAATTTATGTTAAACTACAAATATGGCTATTACTTAACTGGATTAGGTACTTAATTTGTCACTTCAAGAATGATACCTAACAGTTTTAATTTGTAACCTTAGATACATTATTTCAATTACAGGGTCTGCAGCTGTTTGATATAAAAATGAATTATTTTGTAGATAGATTTGTTCATGGATTTTAATTTTAAAACATGCCTCTTCAGTAAGGTGGAAAATAATTCTTCAGTTGTCATCACAGCTTTTCCTTTGTGCCCTAGTAAAACAAGATATGAATTAAAATTCAGAACTGTTTTCATTTTGTGTCCTGAAAACGGCATTGCATGCTTTAGAATAGTCCTCGATGGATCTCTATATAAAATATTTCAGATTTAATTATGAAAAGAATAGAAGATTTGTCCTAACGAAAAAAACCTAAGGTCTGCTGTCTAAGGATAGATTTACCTAGTTGGACTGAAATTGGATTGATTGTTCACTATCTAGAATTTGGATAGCTTTGTTTTTACATGTGATTTACATACATTTTAGAAGCTTTGTTTATAATTCCTTGAATTCTACAGTGTTAATTAGTATAAAGCACCTAATCTTTTGAAGATTTATTAAAGACAGTACTTTAACATTTTGTATTATTTTTATATCATTATTGGGAAGCAATATTGACTTTCTTGTTTAAGTGCAGTTAAGGGATATTGTTACATATTTTACTTGTAAGACCAACGTTCATTTTATCTTGGGAATAAAGAAGAGGAAAGAAGATCATTGTTACTGCTCATTGGTAAATGATTCAATGCTGAGTTACCATTATTTTATTAAAATGAAAGGAATACATTTTATATCCTTTCCATTTACTATTTAGCTTATCCTAAGAATTAAATTTTGTGGGTTTTTCTGTTATTGTTATTTTTCTCATTTGCGAATATTTATCTGTAAATAGCAAAACTTTAAGACATTCATCATAGGACCTCAGAAAAAAAGTACTTTCTTTTCTTTACTCCCAAATTGTTCTTTGAGCACTAGCCAGTCATCTGGTATTGCACTAGGTTCTTGGGTTACAATAATTATTCTTTCTGTTCCTTTGCCCATTTTATAACTCTTTTGCTTAATTTCGATCCTACAACTTACTTTTACTTACATTTATTCTAACAGGGAAAGCTTGTATCTTTTCCTGTTCTGGTTATCGTTTTTGTTGCTTTCTTTCTGAATTTGATTTTTTTCCTACAGCTGTCGGATGTCGATGTATCTAAAACTGAGTCAGATATTCCAGGAGTAGTTTTCAGGTGAGGGTTGTATTAAGGAAGGACCTCTGATGTGATCTGTCTTCATCTGTGCTCTCAATGGCATTTCATGTTTTCGGTAACATATTTGCTCTATTTAAAGCTTATTTATGCTTATTGAATTGTAGTTTCTGATGATTTCTGCACAGCTATTTTTTTTAAGTTGAATTTCTGTTACAGTTTTCTAAAACCTTATCTGCTTGTTATTTGTAATTTCATTGACTTTTAAAAACACCTCTGAACTTAACAGGAGTTACATCTAATTTTTTAAAGCAATGAGCTTTATAGATTACTAGTTTTCTATGAACTTATCTTTATATTTGTTATTTTGAATATCAATATCTTATTTATTAAGCCAATGTATATTGAGAATCTATTGTATGCCAAGGATAAAGTAGTGGGCAAGGTAGACATGGTCGGTCAGTATGTATTAATGGAGATTGCATTCTGGAGGTGGAGGCCTTGTATCAGTTCATTTATCAGTTTCATCAGTGTGTATTACTTTGAAAAATTATAAAGTAAAAGCTTATGTCAATATTTTTATTCACTTGTTTTGCCTTGTTAGAAAATATATCATATGAGGTACATATTGAAACCATATATATTTACCTTTTATTATTCTTTTAAAAGGTGCTTTTGGTTATATTCCTTTATCCTTTTAATATCTATTTAGAGATATTTATCTTAGTGTATAATTTTGTTATTTTGATTATAAATAGTATTTTATATACAGCACCTCAATCTGCTTAATAAATTGTTTTCATTTTAGAAGTCAGAAAGCTTATGAAGAAAAGGAACTTTCTCAAGCTAACACAGTCAGTTGCCAAGATTCTACTGAGAGATATCTCACTGGGAGGCTTCTGCTCTATTAACTCCATTCTGTTCTGTGCTAACTCTCAAGACATGCAGAGGATTCCCATTTTTCAAAAGATACTCTAGTCTTCCATTTAAACAACTTGCTTCTTAAATCTATATTGTGTTAGGATCCATTAAGTTCTGCTAAGGCACTTAACCAGTGACAATTAAGGAGTGGGAATGTGCTAATGGTCTGTCCAGTCATAAGAGTGGTATGTATGGCTTGTGAATCAGCAACAGACAGTCAGTTGCTCTGAATGATGGTGAGGACAGCATCTCAATGCGGCAGCATCCTCCCTGTACAGATGTAGGGACCAGCGCAGGCTGTTTCCATTCAACTGGGGTTGAGCCCTTTTTACCGTTTTCTGAGCTGTTTTTAGTTACCTTTAAAAAATATAATGCAGTTAAAACAAAGGATATTTGATATTTTAATGTTTTTAATATTGTAGATTCTATTTCCTTGCTATCATATTTATTTTCTGTAAAAGAAATGAATGACTTTTTGGCTTTAAATTTAATTTCACTCATTTACTCCCCAGATTTCTTTCTGGAATATTATTAGTATATTTCTGCATGAATAAATACTTGAAGAAACTAGATATGCCTAGCTCTACTAGTTTCTTAACACTTGACATTACAGACCTGCAGGAAAGTGTTGACAAAGACAATATTGATCTGTATGTACTTCTGTCGCTTGTGTCCACAAAGGAGATATGGTGGCCTTTAAGAATAGACCTCCCAATGTTTAAATAGAACTTGCTTGTCTGGTTTCAAAGAATATAGTTGTACATTAGCAACTCTAGGCCTTTGAAAAAAGAGCAGAGTTGTCATTTCCTGTCAGAAGTCTTAATAGAGAAGTCATAACTGGAGGAGAGAATCTAAAGACTCCTGAGTCCCCCTCCTCCCACCAAAACCCGCTCATCCCGGTTTTTCCTATTTTGGTAAATGGCTGTTCCAACATTCTGCTTGTTTATGTCAAACTTTGAGTCATCATTGGAGTCCTCTCTTTTTCCTGTATCCACATCCAGTTATCATCAAATCTTTTTGGCCCTACCTTGAAAATGCAGCCAGAATCTGACTTCTTACCACCTTCATCACTTCCACTTTGGTCCTGGCCTTATCACTTCTTGCTTAGATTATTGCAAAATCCTCCTAACTAGTTCTCTTTTTCCACTCTTTTACCCTCTACAATCTAATTTCTGTATAGTTGTTTGTAATTCTTTAATGTCAGTCAGATTCCAGCAGCCCTCAGCTCAGCCCATTCTAGTGATCGTTCATCGTATTCAAAGTAAAAGAATTCATAAAGTTTATGTGTAAGTCCTACATGAGCTGGTTGTCTCTCTGATCTCATCTCGTACCACTCACTTCCTTACTTCCCAGTGGTCACACTGGACTTCAAGCTATTCCTCAAATATGCCAGTTTAAGCACAAGATTGCTTCACACCTTTGAACTTGGATAGCTTTTCTCAGATATCTACATGGCTTTGCTCCCTTTCTTCAGTTTTATGCTTGAATGTTACCTTATTGGTGAGCCCTTATCTGACCACTCTACATATAATAGCAGTATCCTCATACTACTTTATATTTCTTTTTTTTTTTAAGATTTTATTTACTTATTTTTAGAGGGAGAGAAACATCAATGTGTGGTTGCTTCTTGTGCGCCCCCTACTGGGGACCTGGCCCCCTCCACTGGGGAACTGGCCCCCAACCAAGGCATGTGCCCTAACTGGGAATCAAACTGGCGACCCTTTGGTTTGCAGGCCGGCGCTTAATCCATAAGGCACACCAACCAGGGCCGCTTTATATTTCTAAGTAGCAGGAATTACCATGCATATTTTCTGGTTTATTTGCTTATTATTTGTCTCTATTACCTGGAACAATCCCTCATACATAGTAGGTGCTCAGTAAATATATGTTGAGTGTATGAATGAATGAATGAATACGTGCTTTATATTTATTCTTCTAGATATTCACATTTGTATCTTCCTATGAAGTTATCTCACAGGAAGCTGTGCATTGGATCACATAAATTAGCCTTTTGCAGGCCTTACTCGGCTATGTTTTGCTCTAGGCCTTCAGAAAAAAAAAATCACGAAAACATTTCTGCATTTGGTATATATTATCTCATGTCACTCAGTAGCCCTTATATAAGATTTCAGATGAGAAATGTCTTTTGGAATTTAGTATGAGAAGTTCAGTTGAGGAGTGACCCCATTCTTTTTTGAAGGCTTTGAATATTCCATTGATAGTTTCACCACAGTTTATTGAACCAGCTCTTATTGATGGGGTATTAGGCTATTGTAATTATTATTTTGTTACTATAAATTTGGCTTAGGTGTGAATATCTTTACATTTATTTTGTATAATTTTATGCAAATATGTGCATATATATTTTTCATAATAGAATTTTTGGATCAAAGAATATGTACGTTTAAATTTTTGTAGATGTTGCCAAAGTGCCTTCAAAAGAGTGCATTGCTTTATACCCCAGCTAATGGTTGAATATAAATTTTGTGTTTTAATTTTTTACCAACCAGCATTTTTACTTATGTTTTTATTATCAGAAGTTTCTGTTCTTCGTTTAAAAAAGTCACATGGCTAGAACTAGATTTACTGAGTTTTAGAGTTCTCTACTCTTTGTTTATTGTGATTTGATGTATTGTTCAGGTTTTCATTTTGTTTATTTGTTCATTGAGCTAATAATCATCATCTGCCAGTGATGTACCATGCACATAAATGGGAATTATAACGGTAAAGCTAGCTTCAGAAGACAGAGGAATCTGATGAGACGCAAGAGGAAGCCTTGTACCATGTTACTGAAGGGCTGTATAATAGGACCCCTGTCTGTACTCCTGTCTGTCAGCGTCAACATCTGAAGGGTTTCTTACAACACAGAAGCTTCTAGTTTTATAATCTGATGAAGGCAGTGGCATTGTCACCTACAGTAACAGCTTTTGCATCTAAGATGTAAGACATTTGTTAGGGTTGAACAGATTATTCTTGTTACTTTAGATTTCCAGCCTTATTTTAGTTATGTATAAGTAAAATATTTATTTCTCAAAACCAAGTTTTACAAAAAAACTGAGCCATAGTTTTCAGAAGATGTGATTCAGAAATGATTACTGAAGAAATAGAATTTAGACTCTTAATGGAGTAACACAGGTGTCATCTCTGGGACTGTTTCTCGAATTTTTCTGATTTAAAAATTCTCGAGGAAAGTTATTCCTAAAGAGTTTAGAGTAAAAATGTGTAGTCTTTTTATGTTTACTTTTTCCCTTCTCATAATAGCAATTGGTGACATACTTTATATCCTTTTTGTCTTGGTGTTGGAATTTTAGAGTCAAATTTGCTACTCATGTTAGTGGACATTGAGTTGTCCCCAATATTTGATTATTATGGACTAAGCTGATAAGAACATTCTTGTGCATGTATGATAGTGGTTATATGCCCCCTTTCTTTTTGGTATATGAGTATATGGGAGAGTGGAATTATTGGCTGATAGGGTAGGCATATGCTTGGTAGTAGATATTACCAAACAGTTTCAAAGTGGTTGGATAGATTTGCCTTTCCACCAGCAATGTGTGAGAGGCTTATCCTCAGAAAACCAGCCTAGTTTCCACCCTTACCCCACCTCAGTGCTGATACCCAGAGACAACCACTTTTCAGTCCTTTCAGCTGTGTTATTTTCTAGGTATTTGCCTCTGTATTTCTAGGTAAGATGCTTGTGTTGTTATTTCATTTTTAAATATTAAATATTCAGTGTACTATGAATATATTCTTTCTATATGATTTTACCCCCTTGGGTAAATAATTGCTTTATTTAATTCATTTGGGTAGTTTTCTCCCCTGAACTCTTTGAACTCTTTAGAACTACCCCCTATGAAGGTCAGGCATATCAGGTTCTTTCCCTCCCCCTCTTTCTCTTGGAAATACTACCTTTGAAATCTTGGTCCCAACTCTAATTGGAACAGTTCCTTTCTTGTCTGGCTTCATAGCTGTCTTTCTATGATTGCTATTCATCATTACCCAGGGAACTCTTTGCTTTTTTGCTTTTAATTTTTATTTATTGATTGGGGGTGGGGGACGGAGACACACACACACACCGATTTGTTGCTCCACTCAGTCATGCATTCGTTGGTTGATTCTTGTAGGTGTCCTGACCTGGATTGAACCCGCAACATTGGGTTCAATCCATATGGGGATGACTCTGACCAACTGAGCCACCCTGCCAGGGCTCTTTTTGCTTTTATTTTATATTGCAACCCCTATTTTCTGGGTCCTTCCCATGTTCTCTTCTTCTTGATTTGTTGTTTTTATTTTGCGCAGCATATTCTCCATTACCCTGCTTACTGAGAAAGGTTATATGGGAAACAAAAATTTAAAGACTTTGCTTGTATGATACTGCTTTTGTTCTGTCTTCACACTTGTCTGGTATCTTGGTCACATACAGAATTTTAAGTTGACGATATTTTTCCTTAGAATTTTGAAGGCCTTGTGTTGTCATCTAGCTTTTAGACTTGCTGTTGAGTCATTGTGTCACCTATTTGCTCAGTTCTTTGTGTGCTCTGCTGCTGCTTTTTCTTTTGTTCTCTCCTCCCTCACTCCCTCCCTCTCTTTCTTCGTATATGCCTTGATCAGATTCCTTAATTTCTCTGTACCCGTTTTCTTATCTTAAAATGAAGATATTTGTTACACCTACCTCATAGGGTAAAGCTCTAATGCAAGTACCTGGCATATAGTAAGTGCTCAATAAATATTAGCCATTATTTTTCTTTGGCGTCTTCTGTACTCTGCATTTTCTGTTTCCTCTCAATTCCTTTTTTGTGGTTTATTTTGGCTCTCTGTGTTTGAGGCTTCCCTCATCTATTGATCTCTGCTAATAATTTATATTTAAGAGTGAGGCATTACAAAGCTGGTGGGGAGATGAGGGGCTTTTTGACATGTGGGCTTCCCTGTAGACTGATTGCACAGTGAGCTGCCATTTTTCTTGACCACTATCCAACCCCACCCCACCTCTACCCTAATAAAACCATCAGTATTTATAGGTATTTTCTACAGAGAAATTCAGAAAGGCCTTAACTTGGCTGCTAGGGGTGCTGTGGGTCTCTTAAGTCAGTGTATACTTACTTTCACTTAACCTTCTTTCCAGTGTGACACCTTCCCCCGCCCCTCTCCACTCTGCTGTGCTTGGGTCTGGAGTCAGGAGTCTCTCTGGTTGATTTATTCTAGAGACTGAACCTTGCTGTCTCCTACCAGATTGAGGGTGGGCTAGTTAGTTGTCTGAGGCTTATACAGATTTTCATCCAGTCCTCCTATTTTTATTCCTTTCCCTCATCTCTGCCTTCTGTGGCACTTGATTTCTTCAGTTTTCAAATCTTATTATTGCTGTGATGTAAATGCACTGATTTTCTCCTCTGTATGTTCTTAGGTATCAGTGTCCTCTGCCTTGCTGTGTTTGCTTCCTGTTTTACAAAAATGGATTGACATCTCTGGTCTGGTTTGGTCTCCTCTCCCATTCTTTATGTCTTTCTTGATTTATACATTTTCTATTTCTTTACTTATTTTTTGAAGGATTGCAGAGATAAATGTGTAAGTTTGATCCTTCACATTTATTTATTTAAATTTTATCTATTTATTTTTAGAGAGAGGGGAAGGGAAGGAGAAAGAGAGGGAGAGAAACATCAATGCGTGGTTGCCTCACGCACGCCCCACACTGGGGACCTGGGCTGCAACCCAGGCATATGCCCCGACCAGGAATCGAACCTGTGACCCCTTGGTTCACAGTCCGGTGCTCAATCCACTGAGCCACACCAGCCATGGTTGATCCTTCATATTTAATCAGTTATCAGTAATCTGGTGTTACTTTTTTACCTTTACATTTTTTTTTAGAAAACAAAAATATTGACACCCCAGCTCTTTAGTGATTTTTTTTTAATGTTAAGAATTTGATTAATTTATTTAATGTGTTTAAACATCAAGCTTATTGAATTTCAGAGCCTTAGAAGTCAGGTACTGGATATTATGTTCTGTGTGTGTGTGTTTAAAAAAATTACCTACCATGCCATGTGCTTAGGTATTCAGTAAATTTATATTCAAAGAATGAATACATATATATATATATATATATATATATATATATATAGACTGTAGTTTTAATTGATTCATTCTTTAGTTCTTAGTTTTTGCTGACCATTTTAGCAGCTGGAGTTGCTCAGCAAATGAGTAAATCCTATATTTCCAAAACTGAAAATACTACGGTGGTTAATGTGTCACTGTTAACAGAAATTGATTGATCACTTGCAGGGTTTGTGGACACTGCACTGTTAATGCAGATTATTTTGAATAATATTTAGTCTAATCACTTCGAGGTGATGCCCACCTTTCTTGCTCCCATGTCTTTTGTGCACTGATCACCGTTGTTATAGGCACACTCTGTCCAATAGAACGTTCTGCAGTGATGAACATGTTGTTATTTGTGCTGTCCAATAAACAGAGTATCTACTAGCCACATGTGACTTTTGAGCACTTGAAATATGGCCAGTCTGACTAGGGAACTAAATTTAAATTTTATTCAATTTTAATTCATTTAAATTTAAGTTAAATAGCCACAGATTACTAGGGTTTATCGTATTGGATAATACAGTTTATAGATCATTATTTGGATAGAGTGTGCTAGTTTCTGATCTAAATGTTTTATGTTGTCAATCACTTGAATTAGTTTGGAATAAAATATCCAACTGAGGAATAGTACTTAGGTGAGTCATCCCAGTTTCATTATTATAGTTATTGTAAAACTACATTTTCCTTTGTGTTTACCTAAGAATAAATTCATGCAGCTTACGATTTCCAAAATGAAAGTAAAATGTGTTTTAGGTTGTTATATCATGCCTGTTTTATTTGGAGTATTTGGGTGCTCATAAGAGATTGAAGATGCAAATGAAAGGTGAAAATATTGTGTACTTTGAACCCTTTTGGGGATTTTCTTCCATCCTACGAGAGAGAGGGGAAATACTGTTTGAATCAAAGCCTGGTTCGGTTTTCAACTTTTTGTATTCTTGAAGACAGTCATGGTAATGTTTTGTTTTATATTTTTAAAGTTTAGATGAAAGTACTGTATTTGTGACATCAGACTTCTTTGTAAAGTACAGATTAATTGAGAAAATTTCTTTTGAATCAGGCATGAAGAGTAATTATAATAAATGCTATAAAATTCGTCTTTGGCTAACCAGAGTTATGCCATCAGTTGAAGTGTATGGTAAGTTTAGTGTTGTTTAATTGGATGAAATTAAGTCAGTTATTTATAGTAAAGGAGTAAAAAATTCACAGGATTGATGGATGGCTTTGGTTACAGAACATTATAATTTTGCTTAATCTTTTTAGTGAAATACAGGTTTTTGGATTATTAATTAGCATAATTGCCACTATGCATGTCGTTTAGCAAGCTACAATACCATATTTACTACTTTTTATAGTATTACGATTGTTAACTAACAACGGAATATTATTCAGACCTTTGAGAAGATACATTAAGCAGTTTTTTCGAATTCTTTTTGTTCTTCTGAGGGCCTCAATTCCCTCTAGTTCCTTTATTCTTAGCAGATGATTTGTCCTTCCATTTCTCACAGAATGTGAACATACCGTCATTGTCTTGATCTTCTCCCTTATTATACTGCGTTGTCATCATTGATGTCCACCGCCCCTTACATTACAATGGAAAAAGTGTCCCGTTTCCTGACAAAACCAGATCCCTGCACCTGGGCTTTTGTTCCATCCCTTTTTACCCTCTCATGGGTCTTGCATGTCAGTTTTTCTGCCTGGGTTTTTTTTTTTTTTTTTTTTTTTTTGTCATTTCAGCCTATTTTCACTGTTTTTCCACTTATGTTTTAATAAACCCAACCTTTCATCATCTGTACAGATACACATGTAATGGAAGGGATCTAAGCTTCCTAATTCTTCCTTCCTTCTCATCTGGTCTTCTTGAAAGAGCTGTTTCATTTATTCTCTCTAATTCTCTTCCTAGCAAACTGTGTTTTTTAACAAGCCTTCTGCATGATTTTGATGTGTGCAGAACTGGAGTTGGAGAAGTACATCCCTAGTCTATTCTTACAGGTCAATCAAGAAGCTCACTATTATCACTGTAAGTCAGGAGTGCGGATGATAGAGGACTATTACTGTACACTTACACAGACACAGAGGAATCAGCTTTGGTTGGGTGGGGTGGTGCTTAAATTTAGAAAAAGTAATTGTTGGTCAGTTAGTTAGGATTAACTTTGTGAGAGACAAAAAAGCAAATATAAGTTGTTGGGGTTTTTTTTCCCTGATAAACACAGCTAATCCAGGTTTGGTGACAACATGGCTATCAAATACCTAGGTTTCTTTACTCTTGCTGCTCTACCATCTCCAACACTGAACTTGAATTTCATGGTTTAGTTTGACGATAGTCATCCTTTAAAGGCACATTCTAGTCAACAGGAAGGAAAAAAAGGTTCCTGTTTAAGAAACTTTTCAGCAGTTGCCCAAATAAGTCCCATTGATCAGAATTTAGACATTGGCCACACCAATTTATAAGGGAGCCAGGGAAATAAAGTTATTTCAAGTAGCCATGCGTGAAGATATAATTCATGGGTTCATTGTAGAGAAAGGGGAAAACACATATGGGGGGATAATTAAGAGCCTCTGCCACAATAATCTCTGAGAGCTTTGGTTACTCCGTTACTAAACCCTGAATGTTTATTATAAGTAGTGCACTATCTTTATGACAGCTGTAGGAAAATGAGGGAGATTGGAGCGGGGACAGAATTACCAAAAATTCAAATCTATTCCTTGGCTGTCTAAGATACTACATTTACTTGGTGACATCAGACATGCAGACATAAGTTGCAGAGCAATGTAGGAATCAGGGTGTAAGTAGAAGGAATCAGACTCATGTGGAGTTTATTTTTTGAGAGGAGCATTCCTAGAGGACTGGAGTTTTGGGAAGACAAATTTGAAGAAGAGAATTGACATACTTTTAAGCAAATGGAGCACTTCGTATAAGATAATAATCACTGTTGAACATTCTTTCTATTTGCAAGAGTCTTAGGCTGATTTCCAGTGTAGAACTGAGGAGGGAATTGTAATAGGCAGCCCCTATGAGAAATCTACTGGGTAGGACAGGCTAGTCTATTCATAATCTTAATATGAGATAAGTAATAGCCTTGTTACTTATTAATTTATCTCAGCTGACATTTGACTGTTATTTATAGTAGTTCCCTCAGTTTTGAAATAGATAAAAAGTTTGTTTTCTAATTTGTATGTGGTAATTAAAACCATTGTAACCTATGCCTTCTGCAATTGAATAATTTTATAGAAAGAAGGTAGGTAAATTTGGAGCAAAACAAGCCTAGATGTCATAGAAGAGAGAACAGGGGGAGTAATCTTTGAATGTTATAAAAAGTAGTTGAGAGAACCAGTCAGAAGGCATATAGCTTTGGCAGTTTACTGACATTGTAAAAACATTTACAAGTGAATTAGTATATATAGTCAATAGAATTTTGTATTTTTTCACTTGGTATTGTAGTGTGGACGTTTTTTTGGTCATAGAAAATTCTTTATTTAAAAGTGATTATTTTAATTGCATAATATTCCATGGTTCATATTTACCATAAATGATTTACCCATTCCCATTCCTTATTGTTAGATATTTAAGTTGCTTATAAAATTTTTGTTACTCTACACAAAGTGGAAATAAATTATATCTTTAATAAGTGACTAGTGAGCATAAAAACTACATGTTAGGATATTTAGTATTATTGGGGAGAACTTTGAAGTAGCAGAAATAACAGTTTGAGAGATTATTCCTAAGGCAAGAATAGTGGGATTAAGTAATACCTTATAAAATTTGAACTTTTGTCATCTGTTTAAGAAAATTAAAGCAATATAAAGTATTGTGGACTTGCATAAACTAAGACAGTAAAATAAATGTAGATAATTTACATTTTCTTCCTTAAATATATAAATGCTTAAGTGTTATACATTTACTGGTGTCTACATTATATTGATTTTTTTTAGTAGTGAAATAACACTTTATTTTTGTTTGGCATACAGATCTTTCACTTTCAAGATTTATTCTTTTCCAATTAAGTGGTACTGTATTAGCCATTACTTACGTTTAGCAAAGAAATTTTAAAAAAGTTGTGTTTAACTTTTATGAGTATGCATAAATATAAAAATGTACATACGCTTTCGTTAGGCTTACTATACTTCTCTTGATTTGCAGGCCTTTTTGCATATGTGTAATCTGCCTATCAAAGTGGTTTGTAGGGCAAATGCAGAATATATGTCTCCATCTGGTAAGTTTTTTTTTCTTCTCTGTTAATATTATGCACGGATAAGATTGCAGGGCGAATCCAGTTTGTACCTAGATTTTTAAAATACCTATTTTTTGGTTTATCCTTTGAAGAATTTCCCCATAGTTTTATAAAATAACATTTGCAAACTTGACAGTATTGTGGTGGGTGTGTCTGTGCATCTCAGCTCTGTGGTCAGAGACGAGTGGTTACTGAAAAGTTAAGGAATTGTTTTAAATAGTAGATATTAAGAAAATAGAAAATCTCAGATTTTGCCATTCTTATTTACATAGGACTGTTTCCTCTTCACAAAACAAATTTTAATATTAAGGAATCCAGTTATTATATTCTCTAAATCATATTCTCTAAATTCTATTCTCCCATTATGAAGATGGAAGAAGTTTGTGAAATAATTAAATTAACTTGTCATAGATCTTAATGTCATCTCTGAATGTTTTTGGTTTCCAATTCTTTTTGTTTTAACAGGCTTTAAGATACTTTTCATTAAGATTTTAGCCTTTCTGCTATTTTTCATAATCAGTATTGCTTTTCTGTGTGTCATGTATTAGTAAAGTACAGTTTAAAATAAATATGATTCAGATAATTTTTAATATAAAATATAATGCCACAAAGCTGATAAATAAATGTTAAATAGAATTCATATGGATTATTGTTAACTTTGGTTTTACTGGAGCAATAGCAACATAGAATTATTTCTGTATAAATAAATCTTGTTGAATGTAACTGATGGGTATAAGTTTGTTACATTGTTTTTTAGGGAAATGTTGATCTATCTCTTCATTGTAATCATAACTTGTGTTAAATGTTTTTCATCTTAAGTTACTAAGGGTAATAATAATTGTTGAAAGCTGTGAAGATGTCCTTTCCATATACACTGGAAATTCTAAGTGACTATATCTATACAGGGTGGGCAAAAGTAGGTTTACAGTAGTTTGTATGGAAAATAATATAATGATTCACATTATTATAATTAATTATTATAACATAATTAATAATCATTATAACAATACAATAATAATTACAGCTTTTATGAATGATTAAAATTTAGTACCTTGTCAAAAAAATAGAAGAATAAACTGTGTTTCACATACTCACAACTATAAACCTAATTTTGCCCTACCCTGTATTTATCGGTTTATGAATATACACTTTAAGACATTTACATGAAATAATTTCTAGAATTATAAACATAGACATTTTAGATTCTTAAAGTCCATTAATTGACTCATTTTGTGTTAATTTGATACATAGGTTTTGTAAACTTCAGTGAATTCTGGAGAAATAAATTATGTTGGGCTCCATCTATTTCCTTTATGTAGTCATACAAAGAGTGTAGAAATAGATATATACTGGTTAGTAATCTTATACTGAAGTTGATATTTTTGGCAACTAAGGGGAAACCATATCTACCCATTTCCTAAAATGACTATACTAAAGTATCACCTTGGTAGACATCTTATTTTATAGACAATAAAAGACAAATAGATAAATATTGTAAAGACTATAATAATATATTTATGGTACATTCATTCATAAGAGGGGTCTTCTAGGTGGGTGAAGATGGCGCTTTCTACTAAGAAATTTAAATGTTACCTCTCTAGACGTTTTTCATCATATGATTAGGAGTGATTAGGCGAATGTGTTAGATTTTATTTGTTCATTTGACCTTGTGGAAAATTTTTAAAGAAGAGGGCATCATGGAGTAATCAGAAGACTGCTTGGCTAAGTTTTTAGGACATTTTTACTCTAATCTTTCTGTGACTTTGTCACATATTATCCGTTTCTTTGGGAAATTTGACTTCTCTGTTTTAAGTACTGGTGATTTCATTTGTAGTATGAGATGGTTGGATTAGATGACATCCAAGGTCTTTTCTTTTTCTAATATTCTCTAAATCTACATACTTGCTTGGCAACATCTTGCTTTCTTTAGAAATAAAAGTTCTAAAAATGATTATTCTGCCTCAAGTGATTATTCTGCCTATTTGTTTTTTTTGGTTGGTGCCAGAGAATAACTGTCATATTGTGCTTGTGCCTGATAATAAGGATACGACATTGGCTCCACTTTTAGTCAGGCAGGTAACAGGAAACATTATCTACTTCAAATTTGTTGCCTTTTGTGTATGTCTTGTATTCAGGTACATAATTGCTCAGTTGACTACCAGCACTACTTCCCTGTTTCAGAATCTACAGTGCTCAAAGTATTTTTAAGAAAAGAAACAAAATGGAACCTTTCTCCCAAGAACTACAAACTGGTTATTGAAAATGAGAAATACGCTTTACTCTCAAAATGTTACACCCCAGAAATACCCTTCAGTCTAGATATTCATTAATAAATAGTTTTCATTTTCAGATTATTTTATGTCAGAGGACCTGCACTATTTCTAGCAGTATAGTAGTTACAAAGATTTTATCCCAAGTTAAAAAACAATATGCTTACACAGATAAGATTTTTTTTAAATTTATTGCAAGATTTATAGCAGTAGAAGAAAAGAATGTGGAATTCCGTGTTTCTGTGTTGGTAACATGGATATGTCTTCTAAATACATCTATTGAGTTGTTGTGTTCCAAAAGGCCTGGCTTTCCTTTGTAATGTGCTGTCCTATGGATGCAGATGACGCTTTTGTTGGTGCTCTGCACCTCATCCATTACCCTCAGGCTGACTGAGCCAGGGAGGAGTGAATGTATTGAAAAGGACCATGAAGAAGCCTGCTGTTAATGTGAACTCTATTTGAACTAGGCCTGACAGCGAGGTTTATTATCTAGTTTTCGGGGTAAACTTTATTTCTATTTGGAGACTATTTTGTTCTCATCATCTCTGATAATTCTGTCAACTATTAGTATTTATAGGAATGAAATAATTTTTAATGTAGTGTTTATCAGTATTTAGAGAAGCCAGTTTTTGTAAGCATCTTACTTGTTCTTTTTTCCTGCATGTTGGGAATGTACTTTGTATTATAATTCATAAACTAACATACCTTCAATGATTGTTAATTCTCTTCATGATATTTCTGATTCAGGAATGTTTATTAATATACCATTATGTACTTAAAATATTGATCTTAATGAGGACCTGAGACTTGGAAGTAGAAGATGTAAAAAGAAATCTTCTTAAATGTAATTTAAAAAATGGGATTGATTCATTATACTCCAAAGAGAAGACCCAGTTGAATTTCTTTGAGATCTATCAGTGGTCCTGAACCAGTGTCTGGGCTTGGTTTATTTAATTTGAATAAATAATATTTACAGCTATAGAGTGATTTGTTAGTGTTAGCTCTGAAAAGGGAATATTGTAGTCTGTTACTATATATGTGAGAACACTAGAAATGAATAATTCAAATTGTTCTTTTTTCTTTCATTTTAAAATTAGTCAATATTCAGTGTTGAAAAATTTATAGAAATTAACATCCACATTTAACTGTAACTTTCAAAAATTAGAGTTTTGTGAAATTCTGCATTAATGAAACATATCCCAGTTTTGTGTTGATGTCTTATGTTTATTAGTACAACCTTTAATATACTAAAAGTGTTTTCACACATTTTTCCTCAACAGGTAAAGTGCCATTTATTCATGTAGGAAATCAAGTAGTATCAGAACTTGGTCCAATAGTCCAGTTTGTTAAAGCCAAGGTAATAAAAAAGATACTAAATGCATTTGATCACAGCCACTCTTAAATAAGTCAGTCATTCATCATTTTTTTTAGCACGACTTAACATTTACATTGATTTTAACCTGGTTTTATAAAGTGCCAATATAAACTACTGGGGAAATATTTCTAAAATGCTATTTTTTAAACATACTGCAAATCAATGGCAAAAGAGGTAATTTGATCTTTATAAAATGGTAGATAATTTTATAACATGAGAATTTTGGTCATAAATGAAACTGTTAGGTTGTTAAAAAATGTCAACTTAACCTTTGAAAAGGGAGGTATAGGATTTGTTAGAAGTCAAATGTGTTAATTTGTCCATTTGAATTATGCAGTTTAGATTTTAATAGTTATTAAAGGGCAGCCTCCATTAACATTTTGGGGAAAATTCTTCCAGACTTTCTTTTCTCTTCATATACATAGAAAAGCATAGATCATACTATTTTTAGTTATTTTGCAACCTGCCTTTTAAAATCATCAATATGTTTGGAAATTCTTCCATGTTAATGACTATACACACACACACATACATGCATATATATAAGTATTTATGTATAGATTACCCTTTTAAATTATGTAGTATTCTATTATATGGATGTATTATAATTTATTAAGTCTTTATTGATAGACACTTAAGTTGTTGCAGGTTGTTGCCAATTTTTGGTTGTTATTGAGTGCTAAGATAAATATTCCTGTACATACATACCTTGGTACACTTGTCAGATTCTTTCCTTAGGATAAATTCTTAAGAGTGATATTGTGATGTTATAGGATATGCATTTTTAAAATCTTAAAACAGATTGCCAGACTGAACTGAAGGTTATATAATTTTATGTATTCTCTCATTACTATAGTGTATTAGAGTTTAAAAGTTATTATCTATTTCCCTATACCTTTATTTATTTTTGACCAGTTTATAAACAACACATGTCAATCTTTTGGCATTTATTAGTAATAAGGTTAGTCTCTTAAAATAACAAAGTTTATTGACCATCCTTGTTTTCCTCTTTTGTGAAATAATTGATAATATAATTCTATCCATTGAAAGAAGTATTTTTATAATTGCAAATACTACTTATTAATATTTTGTAACAGTAGAATATTAACTATTTTTTCATATAAAATAATTATCTTTTTGGAGGTAGTTTGGAAATTAATCCATTGAACATATGCAGCAAAAAGATTGATGTTATATTCCTTGGTAGTAAGATAACTGAAAGTTTTTGTGTATTTAATATGATGCTCTTAAATTTTTTTAAATTCCCTTTAGGGCCATTCTCTTAGTGATGGGCTGGATGAAGTCCAAAAAGCAGAAATGAAAGCCTACATGGAATTAGTCAACAATATGCTGTTGACTGCAGAGGTATAATAGAAAATAGTAGGTCTTAAAAAATTAGCTTTTTCTTTCATAAAAGATAATCTTTTCTTATGGGTTATTTTAAAGTTATTGAGAAATAAGAAAATAGTCAAGCTATTCTTGGGCTAGGATGCTTACCCCAATTATTTGATCATTATCTTTGAACAGATTAACAGTTTCTGTTCTAATTTTTCTGTTTGTAAAAAGGAGTGATTCTTGTCCACTTATTTTACTGTGGCATGTGAGGTTTACTTAAATAATAACTATAAAACTAATAACTAATACTTTAATGGTATTTAGAGATGTACATATGAATAAAAATTATTTTTATCAAGTACCACTATCAAATTTAATAATTATGTATAGCAACAGTATCAAAGAAAAAAAAATCCTCATACATATGTCTTTTATAAAGTTGGCTTATAAAAAATTACCATGGCAGGAAAGAGCTTTCTTTTTATCCGTTTTCTCTTTGGTATTCTAAAGTTTAGTGACTGTTTCTTTTGTTCCTAGTTGTATCTTCAGTGGTGTGATGAAGCTACAGTAGGGGAGGTGAGTGGTTCTGCAGCATTTATCTTAATTAAAATTTAATGAGAAAACACTTTTGCTCAGAATTGTAAGTCCCTGCTCATAAATGAAACATTGTGGGTTTATACCATTAGTGATATAGTTTTTCACTTACTTTAATTTTGCTTGCACATACATTTTAGGGAAGCTGTGTGTCATTGTTTGATATAAATGGTTGCAAAGTACATAAAAGTTTATATATTTTTAAAGGGAATGTTTTAAAATTTTAATTTTTCAGCTTGCGAGCTCTGTATTTTTTTCAGTTTGCTCTGTTTGTGTTCTCTGACAAATTATTTCCCTGAAATTCTATTTGTAAAAAGAGGCTTTGTTTTTGGAAAGAATCATGTTTTTAACAAAATCTTTTTGCTTCAGATCACACATGCTAGGTATGGGTCTCCTTACCCTTGGCCCCTGAACCATATTCTGGCCTATCAGAAACAGTGGGAAGTCAGACGCAAGATGAAAGCTATTGGATGGGGTAACAAGACTCTGGACCAGGTCAGTTCAGATTGAAGTTCTCAGAACCCTTAATGCATTTAAGATAAACCTTTAATGCATTAGAAATTAATTCTTTAAATATTGATAGTCCTTAAAAAAAACCCCAACATAATAAAAAACTAACAAAACCGTTCCACTTATTTTCTTTAACATGAAGTAGTTTTGTTTTCTAAAAATCACATGCTTATTGTAAAACAAATTATATAATACAGAAAAGTCCAAAAAGGAAATAAAAATTGCTTGAAATCCTTCTACCTAGAAATTGCCACTGTTAACTATTTGGAGAACATTTTTCTAGATGTCTCTTGATAACATTTTCCTTAAATGGAATCATATTATACCTGCTACTCTATAACCTGATGTATTCAACAATACATTGTGGGTATCTTTTATGCCAATAAATATTGATCTGCAGCATTAGGGCTTTAAAAAAACCCTGTTAAATACAGTGCTTAATATATCTTGTTTTTTTGTTCTTAAATTTACTGAAGTAGCAAGATTGAAAAATAAAAATCTTGTCAAGGTCATGAGCTTATACAGCATTAGACTGCTTACTGTCTCTTTTCCACAGCTACCCCTAGTCCTAGCCAGCCAACTCACTTCTGTATGCCATCGGCCACAAGGGGGTTGGGTGAATGAGTAGGGATGGAGTAAATAAAATCCGTCTCCACTAGTGGAACACAACTGAAATGCTTTGCTCGTGGTGGGTCAGCAGTGTCATCTTTATTAGGCAGGTTTTAAAAAAATATATGTAACGTCGTTTGAATATATGGGTTCAGGGAAACAGTTTTTGTAGGGAGTGGAATTTTGAGGTAAAAACTTTCTTGATAATAATCCTTATAAGTAACTTAATTGTACTTGCATTTGAAGGAAATTAGCTCTCCAATTTTCTTCGTATTTCTTATGTAGAAAGCATTATTTGACCTATAGCCTGATTTAAATATATTATAAAAGATTATCTAAACTTATGTTTTTGTTGTAAATTGTAATATAACTGGTTTTAGACATATTTTACTGTTCTGTTATTGAAATGTTTTCCTTTGGGGTCTGTTGCTGTCTCAGGTCCTAGAAGATGCGGACCAATGCTGTCAAGCTCTTTCCCAGAGGCTGGGGACGCAGCCGTATTTCTTCAACAAGCAGTAAGAAATTTTAGTTTTTAAGTTAGCTTCTTTTCCATATTGTCAGGTTACAAACTTGTTTTTATCATAGAAGAACATCAAGAAATGTTTGTGAAAAGATTTAGTTATATTTAAACTAATTTTTTTCCTTTATTAAACATTTAGCACTTCTTGTGTATCAGGCACAGTGCTAGGCTCTGGGGGACTGCAATTTCTAAAATGCGGTTTTTGCCATTAAGAATTTCTCTTAAGGGCAAATATGTAAACCAGTCATTAGTGTACCACATGATAGAGGTTCTCCTAGAGGTAGTTCAGGTTGCCATGTAGGGAAATATGACACCTTAATTAACAGAATTCTGAACTTGCAAAGTACTATTAGAATGTGGAATAACTACACTTGTCTGCTTAGGGGACTAGAAAAGCGAACACAACCAAACAATAAAAAATAGTGTTGGGTGGACAAGCATGATCGCGAACTTATCTTTTAAAAGTTAGTGAAAATATAAAGCACAGAAATGAATTCAAAGGATATAGATTAAATATTTATGTACATAGGTTAATTTATGTTTCACTAAGACATTTTATTTTTTTGGTAATTTGGAAAGGAATAATATAGGCAAAGAATGAATTTTTTTTATTTTAAAGTTATAATTTTAGTGTATCAAAATCAGCTATCCCGTGATCTAGTGTAAGATAGGCTTAAATTAGCATTTAGTCTCAGTGGTTTGCTTAGAAATTCTAACCTTTTTCTTGCCTTTTTAATAAAATATTTTTGCTTTTTAAATTGCTATTTTTTATAAAGCTTTATTTGCTATTATTTATTATATATCTTTATAGGCATTCATCTTCTGTAGCCATATCCAACATCATTTTGTAGAGAGATTAACATTTGTAGCAAAAATAACTGATAGGTTGGAAAATTTAAGTTATTTTAGTCTGTACTATATGTAACTGATATGAAAATAAAATTAGAGTCTGTTGATCTCTCAAGAAAGGTCGTAGAGTTCAAAAGCTCTGGGAGTTGAAAAGCTCAGAAACCTTGTGTTTTACCGTTTGAAGTGCACCATTCTGTGTTAGGAGTTAGTTTTGTTATACACGCTGCCTTCATGGGAAGCCAGCAGAATAGATCTAACTTATTTTTCTTATTTAAACTCAGTGTCAAAGTAACATTTGACGTGTGATTTAGTGGAAATATTAAAATATTTTTTTCTTCGTAAGGGTACAATTATATTTAAACTTGTAGTGAAACATTAAAAATCTAGAATGGTTGCAAACCTAAAATTCCCTATTAAGGAACTGTTTAATTGGCATTAAGATGTAGGTTTTAGAAATAATTTTATCTTATATGGAACCTAGATAAAACGGTTTTCCTAAAGTTATGACTAATGAATGGAATAGATTGTTTTTAATTTTACCCAATTGTTAATTAATATTAGCATGCAAGTAAACTTCATTTAGGAAAAAGTAACTTGATATTTTCCCCTTTGTTGTGGCAAAATTTTTCTCATTCTTTTATCTGTGACAGGAGTGTTTGCTTTGCGAGACATTACACCCCAGTGAAAAGAGCACTGGCTGAAGTCAAGACAGATAGTGTTGGATTCCAAGTCAGAGGCCCTGAAATCTGTTCTTGGCTCTGACCTATACCAAACTACGGCAGGTTACATTATTTTCCTGTGCGTCCTGCCTTTACCCTCTTAAACTACAATCAGCTTTTCTCCCAGCTTCTCTACCTATGGGGGATGTTGAGAGGGCTCGGGAAAGAAACCCTCCAGCTTTACTTGGTGAGAGAAGGGGGACTGGTGACTGAGGGACATCTTGCAGCAAGAACAGTAATTGGGAAAAGAGGAAGAAGCTAAATGGTGGAACAGTAAAAGAAAAATGAATTTGAAAAATATTAGAAATAATAAAAGTTAGATACTAAAATATTTGGCCTTTGTTTCCTTCAAATATATAGTATTGGTAGCTTTTAAGTATTAAATCATATTTCAGAAATGCAACAGAAGCAAAATCTATTCTGTGCTATCTTGCTGGTATGTGATGTCTAGTAAGACACCTACACAGAGACTACTAGGTCATTTGTTCCCTTCAAGTATAGAGTTGGAATGAAAAAAATAAAACTTATATTTATGTGTGACCTTTTTCATAAAAGGGAAGAAAGAATAGAAAAAATGTGTTTTCTAGATATAGTTAGGATAGAAAGAGTTACAGTATTCTAAAACATTTATGCACTCCTCGCAGGTCCGTGTTTTCCGAACAAAGCCTGTTACCTAGAAGAAGCTCAGGTGTTGATTAAAACTAGGTTAAGTTGAATGAGAAATTGGAAAAGGAATTTAAAAATACTGCTGGTAACAATTAAGTGGTAAAATTTGAAAAGATACCCTCATATATAGATGGGAAAGTATATTGAAGATGAAAAATTTCAGGGAGAAATAGGATTTTATTGAGGTTTATTCAGTTAAGAAATCACCAGTTAAGAAAATTGATGGGAAGTAGTTAAAAAATATCCAAAGGCAAAATATGGAAAACTTTGATGGTAAGGGGCTAGATTTACAAACTTGAATGACATTCCTAAAGATTAGTAGTAGCCACGATGTAAATAAAGGATATGTACATTATTTCTAGTAGGATGAAGACACAACAGGTTAATAGTGTAATTGGAAAAAAGATTAGGGAACAGTTGGACAAAATTAGTATTTGAAAGTAGACGACTGTGAAAGGTATCAGAAAGAAGGAAAAAATATGGGATCATAATAAATAAAGCAAAAAAGATGAGTGCAAAAAGATTTTAAATGGGAAAGGTTAGGAAAACATTCACATTTTACAGTATTGTTTTTATTTTAATATTCACATGAAAGATAGATAATGAACAAAAATGTGAAAGGAATGATAATACAAGATAAGAAGGCAACAAATTGCTTTGAACTTCAAAAACGTATTTGTCACCCTGGAATGTTTATCTAATAAGTCTGTAAAGAGCCCAGGCTGGTGTGGCTCAGTTGGTTGGGCATATGAAAAGTCACTGGTGTGATGCCTGGTCAGAGCACATGCCTGGGTTGCCGGTTCAATGCCCGGCCAAGCAAGTGAAAGAGGCAACTGATATTCCTCTCTCACGCCAATGTTGCTTTCCCTCTTTTTCTCCCTTCATTCCCCTCTCTCTAGAATCAGTAAAAGAAAAAAAATGTTTTTAAAGTCTATAAAGATAATTGCAGTAATATATGTGAAACATATTAAAAGTCTTAGGGGGAGAGTTGCTGTCAATATCCAAGTTATGATCCACCAGCTACATAGTAAGCAGAAGGGCGGAAATGTTGTTTTTCTCTCCAGGTGGTATAGGAAAGGTAATTAAAACTGGAAGTACTTAAAGATCTTGGCTTGATTAAACAATTCAGTAGAAATATTGGGTCAAGTGTGTTGTTTTTGCTTGTTTCAGGTCAGTTGCAAATATTTTTGAGTTTATTGCTTTTTTTTTAGTCAGGTTTGTTATAGTTAATTTACATATAGTAAAATCGAAACTTTAATGTGTATAGGTCTGTGAGTTTTAGAATAGTATATAGTTGTGTTAACCACTACCATAAGAAGGACTTGAGGTAATTGGTAACTTATATATATGTCAGAGTCAATAAATATGAGTAGCTGAGATTTGTAAGGATGGAAACAAACATGCATTAAAATTTGTGTGTGTGTTTTGTTTGACTTTGTGTATTTGTGTTCTGCTTCCTGTTAGATGTTCTGAAGTAACTGGCCACGAAGCTGCTGCCTTTATGTAACTTTAGATCAGTTTTGTATGCTTGTTTTCTATATGCAGGTCATCACCTTTTGAGTTATGTGGATGTATATTTGCAGCTAATAACATTATGACCACTTCAGGGGCACTTCTAGATCACTCTAGGTTAAAGGTGCATTTACACTTGAACTCAGTCAGAGCCTTCACTTACTGGTAAGGGGTGCCCATCTACAGGAAGTTGCATCAGGGAATATACTGACCTTTAGTATAAGAAGCAAAGGGTACTTAACCCTAAAAAAAGGATTAGGAAAATAAATTCTGCATTGGCGAGGTAAGATTTGTCTTTTAAGAAATTTGTTTAGGGATATGGAAGAGATGGTATTTATATTACTTCTCACAAAGTGCCTCAGCTCTACATTTATCCACCTTCTACATCCTTGGTTCTTTTCAGGGATCCATTTGTTATCGATAGTTTAGTGATAGGGTCATGGTGCTATTAATTAAGTCCAAGGACACTTGTGATTTTTTTAAACTATCCTATTATCTGCCCTCTCAAACATACCCATAGGCTGTATTTCTGACTTTGATTAAAACTTCATAAATATGTCAAAAGAAAGAGAAGGCTTTGAAAGATAAGTATTATTGAAAAATTAAATATTCTTAATTGTGAATAAGTATTACTGAAAAATTAAGTGTTCTACACACCTTAGGCAGGATGCTTTCTTTTCTGCTTCATTTATTTATTCAGCAAATACAGATTCAGTTCCTTGGATATTTTGCTAAGAACTGGGAATTTAAAGATATGTGCAGTGTTACCTTTAAACAGCTGGGAGTATAATGGGCGTGGGGTGATAGTTAAATAAACACAGTAACAGTGTGGTATGAGAAGTACATCACCTTTTTATTGATTCATTTAGTGTATGATTCTGGAGTTTAGGGGAAAGACTAGGACTAAAGATAAATATTTGGGAATTAGTTGATGAAGAGGTACTTAAAGCCATGGAACTGCATGAGTTCATTCATCAATAGTGATCAAGGCCACATAGCTAGTAAGTGGCAGCAGTAGGAGTCACGCCTAGATTTGATGGATCCCCAGATTGGTTCTACCAAACAAGATTACTGTGACATATTTTCATTCAGGTGGGCTAACACATGTTTTCTTAAAAGCTTATTACCATGGGGCTAACAGCAGTAATTAGTTCATAATTATGAGGTGTTTGCTCCTTTTTAAAATATTGTACTAGCAATTATTTTAATGTACTATAGATGGGTGATTCCCCATTTATAGATCATTAGTAGTGAGGTAGACAAATTTCACTTTTTTGTTAGTAATACATAATTAGAGGGAAAAATTCTAGACAAGTTTTTGTTGAAGCCATCTTCATGATTATGTCTCTTTTAGAAAGCTCAGTTACTTTAAAAGCAGTCAAATTCAAATGAAATCATATTGTTAATATATGATTGCATAATCAGGTATAATTGTGTTGTCCCAGCACCACAGGAAGATCCTCTGTGCTTTGAACACATTGTGCTTATGAGTCAATTAAAGCACTTCCGAAGTTGTGTTGTGTTCATTTATGTTTTGTGTTGTGTTCATTTATGTTTTGTGTCAATGTCTGAGGACATCGTGCTTCTGTGTCTAGCATCTGGCACAGTTCCCGGCACCCTGGAGACCTCCTATATTTATTTAGTGAACAAATTAATGAATAAAATGAATATGATCGATTACACGAATATTATTTTAAGACATTTAAGTAATAATACTGTTTCAAAAAGCAAGTCACACAACCAGCAACTAATAGTTTAAAATACTTTTTTTAAATCTTATAAAAACTGTAAGTTAAAACAATAAATTCTGTCAAGTTGGGGTGGGACATTTCTTTCTGTGATTTTTTTTCTTTTAAATAGATAAGTAAAATGTTGTTAAAAATGGTATAGATCCCACCATACAAGCTGTACCCTGTTTATGTTGCTCTCACTTCTGCTCTGGTTCTAGGCCTACCGAGCTCGATGCGCTGGTGTTCGGCCACCTGTACACTATTCTGACCACACAGCTGACCAGTGATGAACTTTCTGAGAAGGTGAAAAACTATAGCAACCTTCTTGCTTTTTGTAGAAGAATTGAACAGCACTTTTTTGAAGATCGTGGTAAAGGCAGCTCATCTATCAGATTGTCTTAGAGTTATGTGTTAATTTAGACTTATAAAAAATTTAACTTTTGAAATATGTGTTACTTGAATGACATGATAATGGTATCAGAATTTTAAAACCAAAACACTGCTTTTCAGAACCTCAAAAACAAGCTACATAGTGTATCTTATACATGTACTTTATACTGTTGTTTGTGTACACACTGAAATAATTCTGAATGATTTAATTTGATATGTTAAATTCTGTATCTTGAAATTTTTGTTTTCTTGAAACTTGTATGCATATAAAAATAAACCCTTAACAACTGTATGGCTGGTATATTTACTTGATCTTTCCAAAAGCCATTCTCTGAGCTTTATACATGGAATGAACAGTGTCTTTTCTAAGGCAACTGATTTTTGTTCCTACTCCCAAGGTTACTTTGCTAGATACATGGTAAACCTGGTCATAGGAAAACTGTTCTTAACACATATGCTCTTGAAAAATGTAATTACAAAGTGAAAAAAATGATTACAACATGATTAAATCTTGGAACAGATTATCACTTAAGAGCATTCTTCATACCTAAACTTGATTGAATTTAAAAACATTACATCAGAGCGACTATAATTTACATTTGATAAAGGGAAAGTTTCAAGGACCGTATTCTTTGAAACTTTTTATTTTGAGACAAGACTATTTTATTTATTTAAAAATATATTTGATTATGTTAGTACAGTTGTCCCATTTACCCCCTTTATTCCCCTCTGCCCTGCACCTCCCCTCCCACCAGCATTTCCCCCACCCCTTAGTTCATGTCCATGGGCCATACATATAAGTTCTTTGGTTTCTGCATTTC
This sequence comes from Micronycteris hirsuta, assembly GCA_004026765.1. Taxonomy (NCBI): domain Eukaryota; kingdom Metazoa; phylum Chordata; class Mammalia; order Chiroptera; family Phyllostomidae; genus Micronycteris; species Micronycteris hirsuta. The sequence continues at coordinate 71,003 of PVJI01002455.1, forward strand.
CTATACCATTGTTAACCTCCCGCTGTCTATTTTGTACCTACTATTATGCTTCTTATTCCCTGTACCTTTTTCCCCATTCTCCCCCCACCCCTTCCCCACTGAAAACCCTCCATGTGATCTCCATTTCTGTGATTCTGTTCCTGTTCTAGTTATTTGCTTAGCTTTTGTTTGTGTTTCTGTTTTTTTTAGGTTCATTTGTTGATATTTATGACTTTGTTGTCATTTTGCTGTTCATATTTTGGACTTTTTATTAGATAAGTCCCTTTAACATTTCATATAATAAATTTTAGGCTTGGTGATGATGAATTCCTTTAACTTGACCTTACCTGGGAAGCACTTTATCTGCCCTTCCATTCTAAAGGAAAGCTTTGCTGGATAGAGTAATCTTGGATGTAAGTCCTTGCCTTTCATGACTTGGAATACTTCTTGCCAGTCCCTGAGGCAAGAATATTTTAATAATGCTGTTTTATTCCTTTCGTATGGAAGAGAGGATAATTTGCACAGAAGTATCAATAGGAGTTTTTATATAAACACTGAGGATTATATGTTGTCTCTCTTTCAAATTTTCTAATATTTTATATAAAACCAGCAATTTTATAAAGAGTCAGATGTGAAAATCACCACTTGAGAATGTCTAGAATAATAGTACTTCTATATTATCTTTCTAGGTACCAAGTATTTTTAACTCACTTGGTCCTTACAAAACAATGCAAAGGTTTTTATCCCCAGTCCACAGAAGAGGAAATGGAGACAGAAAGGGTGAAGTACCTTGCCCAAGGTCATAGAGTCGCAGGTGGTAGAGTTGGAATTCAAGCCCAGGCAGTCTGGCACCTGTTTGGCTTTTAAGGAACACTACTTTTTTAAAGATTATAAATTATACCATAAAAGGGGCATTTTATATTCTCCTTAGTCTAGATCCCACATAAACTATCGGTCCTCTCTTTGGATTACAGTTTTTATTTATTATAGCATTCCTGAGCTAATTTTGTTATGTGTGTTATTATTAAAATAAAAAAAATCTCAAATTACCTGTGTTTTCCACAATTTTTATCACAGGTTTTTTTTTGTATGTATTTTTGTACTTGTTTTATACTTAATGTTGCTTTTTAAAAAATAGTTTACCATAATGCTCATTTAATTGACCAAGTAAAATCTAGGCTTTTTTCTTGAGTGTTTTGGATCTAAAGATATTACCACATGGTCTGTGATATTTTAGTCTTAATTATTACAACAGACTATATTCTTACTCGAATGTGAGGAACATTGGGAGACAATGGTTGTTTATTCCAAGTTGAGGTATTTACTGTTATTTAAGACCATATGGATCTCTTTCAGAGAGGTCTCGTTTCTCTCGTGTTGTGTGAGTGAATGACCATCAAAACAATGCATTAGAAAACAGAAACCTTGACATCTCATTATGATAATTCTGTCACCTGCTTTTTATCTTTTAAATTTTGGTTTGTGAGGTCAAGTCACAGTAGCTAAAAATTTTCACTGAAAAGCTGTAGAATGCTGATGTTGTTTTTCTGTGAGTGTACTGAATTTTTTTTAAAGGTTTTATTTATTTATTTTTAGAGAGGGGAAGTGAGGGAGAAAGAGAGGGAGAGAAACAGCAATGTGTGGTTGTTTCTCACTTGCATCCTACTGGGGACCTGGCCCGCAACCCAGGCGTGTGCCCTGACTGGGAGTAGGACTGGCGACCCTTTGGTTTGCAGGCCATGCTCAATCCACTGAGCCACACCAGCCAGGGAGTGTTTACTGAATTTTAATAGAAGTGTGATGATCCCTTATTTAAATTAAAATATAAATCTTAAGTAGTGAGAAACTTTAAATCAAGACAGGTACAGTCTACAATGCCATTTGATGACTTCTGAGTGCTGTGCACTATTAAGTTTAATATAACTGTCTGCTATGAAGTCCCTTAGAAGTCCAGCTTGTTACTTTTTAATTGGTTTGTAGATTTGACAAGTAGATAATGTATTAGTTATATATTAGTTTATATATTAGACAAGTAGATACTGTATTAGGTACCCTCAATCCAGGAAAAGTAGAAATTATGAAATGTCAGTTTGAGAGATTTACTAATAATGTCTTGATACTTTTTGGATGAACAGATAAGGAATAGTATTTTTCTAACATATGTATGATTGTTGTTTAATGAGAATGGGTAAAATGTGGCTGTACATTGAGATATTTCGTGATATACTACATTTCTAAAGTAAAATTTAAGAAATAAAATAACAACTTCTTTTGATTTTTTAAAGTATTAGAACTAGTTGCTTCTTACTTGTAAGTTTTATTTTCTTAAAAAATATTAAGAAGTTGATTATATCTAAACTGATATACTAGAAATATTTCCCTACTTCATTTTAAGTTCCTAAAAATGTTTCAGATTCCTATTCTTGATTCTTTTACATATTTACCAAATTATGGTCATTGAATTTGTGATAAGACTCTGTAGTAGGTTCTCTGAGGTTTTCTTAGACAATTCTGTTTTCTGTGAACAGTAAGCTTTTTGAAAATTCTAATCGATATGCCTGTTGCTTGTGGGTTTTGTTTGTTTGGTTTGCTTTATCGCACTGACAAGGACGTCCGTATAATGTTGAACAGTGGTTGGGAGAATAGACATCTTTACCTTATTTGTGATCTTAGGGGAAAGTATTCAGTTTTTCACCATGAAGTATGATTGTAGGTTTCTGTAGGTGACCTTGATCAGGTTGAGAAAGTTCCTTTCTATTTCTGGTTTGCTAAGTGTGAGTTTGTTTGTGTGTGTTTAAATCATGAGTGAATGGTGTACTTTACAGAGGTTCTTTATCTATTGAAATGGTCTTTTTTTTTCTTTAGTTCGTAGAAACGACGACTTACTTGAATTGATTTTCAAACATTGAATCAGCTTTTAGTGTTCTGGGATAAACACCATATGGCCAATGGTTTATTATCTTTTAAATATATTGTTAGATTTGATTTCTTCGAATTTTGTCAAGGATTGTTGCGTGGATGTTGCTCCCTAGTTTTCTTGTATTGCTTTTACTTGGTTTTGTTTTCAGGTTAATGCTGTCCTCACTAAATGAGTCAGGAAGTACTCCTCCCTCCTCTGTATTCTGGAAAAGTTTAGGTTTGGTATTACTTCTTCCTTGAATGTTTGGTACAGTTTACCAATGCAGCTGTTGAGGCCTGAAGGTTTTCGGTTGGTAATCTCCTTTTCCTTCTTCATATTTGTAATTTTTGTCTTCTCTTTTTCTTGGTCAGTATAGTTAGAAGTTTATCAATTTTGTTATTTTTCCAAGAATCTAACTTCTGGTGTGATTGATTTTTCTCTGTATTTGTTGTTCTTAGTTTATTCTTTGCTCTTATCATTATCTCTCTCTTTTTACTTGCTCTGGGTTTAACTTGCTTATCATTTTATAGTTAATGTGGAAGCTTAGACTGATTTGAAACTTCTTTTTCTAATATAAGATTTAATACTGTAAATTCCCCTCCAAGCATTGCTTGGAGGGGAATTTTGAGATGTTGTGCTTTTATTTTCATTTGGTTCAAAATATTTTCTAATTCCGTTGTGATTTCTTTGACCCGTGGGTTATTTATAAGTATATATATATTTTTTAAATTTTTTATTGTTCAATTACAGTTGTCCCACTTTCCATAACCCCCCTCACACAGTCAGTCCCCACCCCATTGTCCGTGCCCACAGATCCTTAATACATGTTCCTTGATTTGCACCATCCCCTTCTTTCCTCCGTTATCCCTGTCCCCTCTTCCCTCTGGTCACTGTCAGTTTGTTCCTTATTTCTGTGTCTCTGGTTCTATTTTGCTCATTTGTTTCGTTGATTAGTTTCTGCTTACAGGTGAGATCACCACCTGGCTTATTTCACTTAGCATAATACTATCCAGTTCCATCCATGCTGTTGCAAAGGATAGGAGTTTCTTTCTTTCTGCTGCATAGTATTCCATTGTGTAAATGTACCACAGTTTTTTGATCCATTCATTTACTGATGGGCACTTAGGCTGTTTCCAGCACTTGGCTATTATAAATAATGCTATGAACATTGGGGTGCATAGGTTCTTTTGAATTGGTGATTCAGGATTCTTAGGGTATAAGCCCTGCAGTGCTATCACTGGCTCAAAGGCAGTTCCATTTCTAGTTTTTGGAGGAAATTACAGTTTTCCACAGTGGCTGCACCAGTCTGCATTCCCACCAACAGTGCACTAGGGTTCCCTTTTCTCCACAACCCAGCCAGCACTTGTTTGTTGATTTGTTTATGATGGCCATTCTGACCAGTGTGAAGTGGTATCTCATTGTGGTTTTAACCTGCATCTCTCTGATGACTAGTGATGCTGAGCATCCTTTCATATGTCTATGGTACCCCTCTCTATGTCCTTCTTGGAGAAGTGTCTGTTCAGGTCCTTTGCCCATTTTTTAAAATTGGATTGTTTGTCTTCCTGGCGTGGAATCATATGAGTTCTTTATATGTTTTAGAGATCTATAAGCATATTTTTAAATTTGAAAATATTTGAGAGTTTCTGAGATACTCTATTAATGATTTCTAGTTTATTTTTATTTCTAGAACATACTTTATATTTCAGTTCTTTTCTTTTCTTTCTTTCTTTCTTTATTTATTTATTTAAAAGATTTTTAAATTTATTTTAGAGAGAGAGGAAGGGAGGGAGACAGAGAGAGAGAGAAACAGCAATGTATGGTTGCTTCTCACATGGCCCTCACTGGGGACCCGGCCCGCAACCCAGGCATGTGCCCTGACGGGGAATCAAACCGGGATCCTCTGGTTCCCAGCCCGCGCTCAATCCACTGAGCTACACCAGCCAGGGCAATATTTCAGTTCTTTTAAATTTGTTAAAGTTTGCATTATGGTCCAGAATATGGTTTATCTTATTGAACACTCCACATGCAATTGAAAAGAGTTTTGTATTTTGCTATTATTGGGTGGAGTATCCTATAAATGTTAAGTTGGTCTAATTGGTTGATAGTGTTGTTCAGGTTTTTTTATATTCTTACCAATTTTCTGCCTACTCTTTCTACACTACTGAGAGAGAAATGTTCTGCATTGCTAAGAAAGGAGTGTTGAATTGTGGCTTTTCTCCCCTTTCTTTCTAACAATTGGATTCATGCATTTTGAATATCTCTTGTAGGTGTGTATATATATTCAGGAATATAATCTCTTCTTGGAGAATTCATCTCTTTATTGATATGTTAGTACATATGTTAGTATCCTTTATTACTGGTGATGTGTCTTGCTCTGAAGTTATATTATTTAGTCATTTCAGTTAATTTAGTTATTTATCTGATAGAGCTACTTCAGCTTTCTTTAGATTAGTATTTGCAAGGTCTGTGTATTGTAATCATTTTATTTTTAGCCTACGTATATCCTTATATTTAAAATGTTTTTCTTATAAGCAGCTTAGAGTTCATCTTAGATTTCCTGACAATCTGTCTTTTAATTGGTGTGTTTAGTATATTTATACTTAATGTAATTATTGATAGAGTTGGATTAAAATATTTTTCCAGGTATTTTCTAATTGTTTTAGGTTTGTTTGTTTGTTTTTTATCCTTACCTGAGGGTTTTTTAAAAAACTGATTTTAGAGAGAGGGAAAGGGGGAAGAGAGAGAGAAAAAGAAAGAAACATCAGTGTTACAGAGAAACATCCATTGGTTGACTCCCATGTGTGCCCCCACTGGGGATCGAACCTGTGACCTAGGCACGTGCCCCGACCAGGAATTGAACTTGCTACCGTTTGGTGCACAGGATGATGCTCTAACCAACTGAGACACCTGGCAAGGTCTCCTTGTTCTTTCTTCCTTCTTTTGGATTAATTGAGGTTTTTAAATGGGGCTATTTTATCTCTGCTATTGGTTTATTATTTATGCCTTTAAAAATTTTTATAGTGGCTACCCAGAGTTTACCATATATATATCTTTAATCAGAGCCTATGCTCAAATTATTGATACTACTTCATTTCCAGTTTATGGCTTATCTTTTCATTTTCTCCATGGTGTCTTTTGAAGAGCAGAAATTTTTAATTTTGAAGTCCAGTTTATCAGGCTTTTCTTTTATGTATTATGATTTTATTGTCATATCTAAAAAATCTTTGCCTAATCCAAAATTCTAAAGATTTTCTGTTTTCTTTTAGAAGTGTCACTGTTTTAGCTCTTATATCATTTAAGTGTATAATCCACATTGAGTTAATCTTAATGTGTGGGTTGAGGTAAGAGTCAAAGGTCTTTGGTGCCTTTTGTTCCATGAGAGAGGGGAGAAGGGATCAGGTGGGGCTTTGTGACTTTCTTCCAACTGGTGCTCTTCTCCAGGAGACCACAGGACACTCAGTCTCCAGTTTTGTTTTGTTTTATTTTGTGTTTTCATGAACTTCCTGTCCTTGGATTCTTCAACCTATGAGTTAGTGTAATTCTTTTGTCTGTGGCCCCAGGGTTTTAATAGTCCTTGTGTTAGTCCACACTCTGCTTTTAACAATTAAACATTTTAGCCAGGTTCTTACCATTGCCATGTAGCATCTGTTTGTTTTAGGTAAACAAGTGCTCATGTCCTTCCTCTCAGGCTTTGGGTTAGTTGGTCCTGTAACCCCAGGTTCAAAAAGTGGGGTGAATTTGCAGATTGTCTGGTGTCTTATTATTGCAAGAGTGGAATCAATAGTACTCTTTTCAGCTTTCTACATTTTATTATTATTATCATTATCATTATTATTTAATGACTTGAAACAACACCCATTTATTATCTCTTAGTTCTGTAGATAAGAAGCCCTGGCATAGTGGATTCTTCTTTTCAGGGTTTTCTAGGGTTGAAATCTAAGTGCCAACTATACTGAGTTCTTGTCTGGGGAAAAGAATCAGCTCCCAGGATCATTGAGGTGCTGGCATAATTCAGTGCCTTGTATCTGTCAGCTGGGCGTGGCTCCGAGGTCTCAGAGAATGCCCAGGGTCCTGCTCTGTGCCCCACCCGAGTCAAGATGGACCCTCTCCCTCCTGTCAAATCACTGTCAGGCTTTGATTCTCTCACTGGCAGGTCAGCTTTCTACATTTTAAAGTGGAAAAATCTGGAAATCTAGGTTACTTTTTATTCTTGAGTTAAGTGCTCATTTAGAATTAAAAGTGCTGACTTTTTAAATAGGTTTCATTATGAGAAGTTTCAAACATAGAAGAGAAAATGAAAAGAACATGTACCTGCGAACCACTCCCTGGCTGTCTGTACTTCCATTTTTTAAAAATAAGCTTTGTTTATTTAATAAATATTGCAATAAGTTCATGTAAAGTCTGCTTTTTAAGATGTAACATACATTTTCTTTCTTTAAATGTTATGTAAGTCATATCCATACCTAGGTTAAAAAGGAAAATAGAACATTGCTAGTATCTTAAAGACCTCTCTGTGGCACTGGCCATTTCCATCCACTCAGCTCCCTGCCCCACCGCTGGGGGCTCCCACCATCGTCAATTTTGTGTTGTTCATCCCCATGATTTACTATTTTTGTTTTTGATATTTATGTAAATGGAATCATACCATGTGCATTCTTCTGTTTTGCTTCTTTCACACAGGATTACATTTTTTAATTTCATTTATTTATTTTGTTGCATCTAGCAGTGGTTATTTTTGCTATTACATAGTATTTTACATGCAAATACAACACTATTTCTCTGTTCTCTTGTCAACGAACATTATGGTTGTGTCCAGAGTTTTGTTGTTATAAAAAGTGCTGCTTATGAACAGTCCTCTTTATATCCCCTGGTATAAATGTGCAAAAATTTTTCCAGGGTGTCAGTGTGGGAGTGTAATTGCGGGTTTTTGACATGTGTGTATTTAACTTGACTAGGTAATTGCAAATTGCAATTCCAAATGCATGTGCCAGTTTACACACTTACACTTATCCACCTCTTTGCAAACATTTGGAATTATTGGACAAATTTTTTTCAAATGTGGTTTTAATTTGCGTTTTCCAGATGACTAGTAAGCTGAAATACATATATGTTTATTGGCCATTTCCTTTTTCCTTTTTTCCTGTTTTTGTGAAATGACTATTAATAGTGGCTTTGCCTAGTTTTTATTGGGATGTTTGACTATTCTTAGTGATTTGTGGGAATCCTATTTATATATAGATATTAATGCCTACTTGGTTATAAGTATTACAACGATTTCTTAGTTTAAGGTTTGTCTTTTCACTTGCTTTATGGTGTGTTCTAATGTACAGAAATTTATGATTTGTATATAGTTAGAGTGATCAGCCTTTTCCTTTATGATTGGAGTTTTTGTGCCTTGTTTGGGACATCCTCCCAATCCTTGTATGTCAGGGTCCATAGTTTACATAATGGTTCACTCTTGGTATTGTATATTCCATAGGTTTGGACAAGTACAAATACATTTTTAAAAGGATAATTTGACAATATACTTCTTAAAATTATCAAACTCAGCCCCAGCTGGTGTAGCTCAGTGGATTGAGCGCAGGCTGCGAACCAAAGGGTCGCCGGTTCGATTCCTAGTCAGGACACATGCCTGGGTTGCAGGCCGGGTCCCCAGTGGGGGCCACGTGAGAGGCAACTGCACATTGATGTTTCTTTCCCTCTCTTTCTCCTTCCCTTCCCTTCTGTCTAAAAATGAATAAATAAAATCTTTAAAAAAAAGTGTTTAAAATGATCAAAATCAAGAAACACACCATTGACAGAAAATTCACTGATTAAAAATGCCACATCTATCATACTAAATTATAATCTGAAGATTTTTTAATAAATGTTATAGGAACTATTATAGTAAGTTACAGTATTTCTTATTACATGGGTTATCAGTTTTTCAGTAATTGCAGTAGAATTTAATAGTGAAATTATATCATGCATAATTTTAATTTCTCAGAATGAATTAGAAGGTAGTCTAGAATATTGTAATGCTTCAGGATTATTTTTATTAAAGTCAGTTATAATTAGAATGACGAATTCCAGTGCCAGTTAATTGATATTTGCTAAAATTCTAAATACATATGTTTATATCATAATTATTAATTTTTATAAAGTTCTGAAACAGTTTATTTGATTTACTCACATCCTATTTAAACACTAATGATGTATAGTATTCATTTTATCCTCGTCTACCTACTGATTAGATTGTATTAAATAAAAAATACTATTGATTCTATTTTGAAAAATAATTTTTCTCCCTCCTGACTCCTACCTTCTCCCATTGTGAGATAGTAAAAGGCTATATGTTTAAAAACAAACTCTTTGCATGTACTAAGTATTGTGAAAACTTTATCAAATATGTCATATTACAAATATTACCTAAGCGAACATCTTGGTGATAGGTTAAGTTATTTACACTGAATATTAGAGCAGTGTCCTAAGTTTGGTGTATTAGATATTTAGTACATTCATGAATTTTACACCCAAATATTTAATATGTGTACTTTCAGTAATTATGAAGTTGATAGTGTGTTCCTGAGGAGAGGCATACTTAAATTTCTCTGCTCCCATATAATGTGCATTTCGTTAATTTTGAATATGTAATTATTTCATTTTAGCTTAATCATACATTCAAAGGAAAGACCCTTCATAAATAAAGTGGTTCCCAGGGATTAGGTTTTTCATTGGCTTTAAAACTAAACCAAAGTCGTTTAAAAATAATAATATGTAAAAAAAACACCCAAAATAATAATAACATATAAAAATGAAACTTAGGCCATAAAAATGACTAATTTTATGGTGATTTTTTTCTTTAAATCAGAAATGTTGACTTATCAAGTTTAACACAATACTCATGAGTGTAATGTTTCACGCCTATAAAGCCAGAGATAATTAAAAATAAAACATTAAGGGTATTGCTACTTTTAGTTCTTTGTTGTACACATTTAGTTTGAATTCTGGTCCCATTTTTTTTCTTTCGAAAGAAGTAAGGTATATACTTATGGAATATTGAAAGCTTTAAAAAAATTCTTTAAGTTCAGTCGGCACACAGTAGTGTGTTAATTTCAGGTGCACCACAGGAAAGACGGAAAGACAGTGAAAATGGTGCCAGGAAAAGCTCGTGGGGGTCTCATGGTCGACCTCACATGGAGTCTGAAAGTGAAAATGCGAAGCTGATAAGGAAATGAAAGCAATTAATACTTTTTAAAATGTTCAGGCTTTTAGATAGGAAAGATCATTACCTTGTTCTTCATGCTAAATAGTTAATGTTTTGGATAGACTTGAAAATTAGTTAATAATCTATGATACAGTACTCCTGCATGTAAGGCCATAATTATGTAAACAACTTCAACACATTGTTCATATAAGGAAACCCAGGGTATCGTGTCCTGGAGTCATTTGATTATATGATGTTGAAGTTGTTTTCTGACTAAGGGCACTAACAGATTAGGCATACATCACCTGTTCCATTGGAGAATTTAGAAGCGTTGAATTTCTCATTGGACAGCCCAAGAAGCATTATTTTGTCAATTCTTGGATATCCACGTAGTCTTTGTCTCTTGATATCATATTCTTGTTTCATCACTAGATTAATACTCTTGAGAGTTAATTTCTAATAACATTTTATGTTTACGTCCCCCAAAGTGTTTATTTTTAGTTATTCAGTAAACATCTTTAGTTTGCCAGAGACTGTGCAAGGTAAATGGTCTGGATAAAGATGCGCTGACTAGTTCCCAGCCCCTTACCTCTGGGAGCTTACTTGTTGAGCATATGGTAGGGGCTCGACCCGTAGTAATTGAGTGAATTTAGGTCATGGATAATCCACATATTGGATTACCTTAGTATTTGGAAATTAAAGAGCACACTTCAAAATGACCCAGGGTGAAAGAAGAGATCATGAAAGAAATTAGAAAATATTTTGAATTTAGGATGAATGAAAATACACCCAAATTTGTGGGGTTTGACTTAAGCAGTGCCTAGGAGGGAAAGTGTAGGGTTAGATGTTCATATTAGAAAAGGAAAAAGAAAAAAGGTTACGATCAGTTATCTCAGCTTCTACCTTTAGAATCCAGAAAAAGAAGAGCAATTAACTCCTAGATAAGTAGTATGAAGGAAATAATAAAGAATGGTAATAAAATAGGAATTATAAAAATAATAGAGAAAATAAAAGGACTGAAAACAGACAAAACCGATACAATCCTAGATAATTCAATGAAGGGTATGGATAGTTTTTTAGATTGCATTGAAACAATTCAATATGGAATGGAGAAGAAACAAATCTACCTCAGCCATACACAAAACGGACTCAAAATGTATTATTGATCTAGTGTAAAAGTTAAAACTAAAAGTTCTAGAATAAAACCCTGGGAGAAGCCTTTGTGACCCTAAAGGTAGGCAAAGGTTTTGTAGGCAGGACGCAGAAAGCGCTTACGAACACAGCGAGTGTTGCAAAATAATTTTTGGTCTTCATCAAAACTTCTGCTCTTCTAAAAACACTTTGTAAGATGAAGCCTTGCCACTGCTGGGAGAAAATATTTGCAACAATATATCTGATAAAGTTATGTATCCAGAACAGATAAAGAACTTTTCTAACTTAATAAGGAGACAGACATACCAGGTTAAAAAGCGAGCAAAAGACTCATGGATATTATAGAAAGTAATATATAAAAGGTTAATAAGTGCATGAAAACAAGTTTACTGTCAGTCATCAAGTAAATGTAATTAAACCACAATGAGATACCACTGCACATCATTAGAATGGATAAACTTGAAGTTTGACATTACCAAGTGTTAGCAAGGACGTGGAGTGATTAGAATTCTCATGCATTGCTACACGAGCATTAATTAGTGCAAGCACTTGGAAAACTGGCAGTTTCTTAAATATACGTTTACTAATCATTGAGCAAATCCACTTAAATATTTTCTCTAGAGGGATGAAGCCATGTCCATATAAAGATTTGTACCTGAATATTAAGAGCGGCTTAATTAATATTAACCTGAAATTTGAAAAAAATCCAAAAGTTCATTTACAGATGAATAGATAAATTATGGTATATTCAAATGATGGAATACTACTCAATAAGGGACAAACTATTGTTACTGGCAATAACCTGAGTTATTCCATATGTTGAAGGCAAGAGGCCAGAAGTGAAATATATATGTACATGTACATGAACTTCTAGATCAGGCAAAGTTAATCTGTGGTGACAGCAGATCAGTGGTTCCCTGAGATGAGGTCTTTTGTTTTGGGCTTTTTTTTTTTTCATTGAATGCAGAGGAGCACAAGTGAATATTTTGGGGGGAGAATGGAGAAATTCTATATTTTAATTTTGGTGTTATTTAAAATGTATACATTTGTCAAAACTCATCAAATTGCATTTTATTCTATGAAAATTATACTTTAATAAATTTGATTTAAAGAAGTGAATTGGGCGACACACTTTCTGTTCTCTGAAATCTGTAAGACGGATTATTCTTCCAAGTTTGCTGGATTTGGGGAAAAAGTAGATTTTTGACTACCAATTCAATTTATATTTTTGTCATTAATTTAAGTTTTCTGTTTCCTCTTAAAGAAAGAATCAGTGCTAAGTCATTTAGTTATTCAGTTTAGAAATTCATTTGGAATTTCAGTTTAAGAAACTTTTCTCAGCTCTGGCTGGGTGGCATCCCTGGCTGGAGTGCCGGCCGCACGCCAGAAGTTTGGGGGTTCAACCCTGTGTCAGGGAGCATAGCTAGGTCGTGGGATTGACCTGGGGCATGTTGGGGAAGTAACCAATCGATATTTTTCACTCTCAAATCAATAAACATATCCTCGGATGAGGATTAAAACAAAACAAAAAAAATAAGCTTTACTTGTTATTAAGAATTTTAAGATATTTGGTTAATGAGGGAAGAGGTTCTGTTTCTCCACTAACTTCAAACCCTGGTTGAGGCTATTAGCAGTTATCCTGAGACCTAGGCTGGGTTACATTTCCCTCTTCTGTTTCCATATCGCTTATAACTGCAGTTTTCAAGTGACTTTGATCCTGTGCCAGACATTGCTTGTTTAGATAAAGGGCAGAGGTGAAATATTTTTGAGCAGAAGTAATTGATATTTAGATACTTTGTGATTCTTGAAAATCTCTGGAGTACAGGGTGGCGCAAAAGGAGGTTTACAACATCAACAACTGTAAACCAATTTTTGGCCCACCCGGTATTTAGCCACATCCATCAATCCAAGCTCAAGCTATTTTCTTAGTCTCCCCCGATTCCCCCACCCTGGTTGGTATTATTTAACACCTCCCCATTTAGCCAGGGATCACACACTCAGAAGCCAGGCGTGAGATGAATGGAATGAGACAGGCAGGACGTTAAGACAGTAGGAATAGTGGGGCTGTGCCAGACTGAGGGATGCAAGCTTCCACCTAAAGCATTAAAATAACATAAAAAATTAAAACAACTTTCCTGCCAAACAAATATGTCTGTAAGCCACATTCACCTGGTTGACCGCCATTCATTGACCTTTACCTTAAAATCTATTGTGCTGTTCTTAAAGAAGTTTCTCAGGAAGCAAAGAATATCCTGGGAAGCTCCTCAAACAATACATATTCTTCTTACCACCTGCCTAATTGAGGCCTACTGCTATGCTACCTTGGTACCTATTGCTACGTGATAAAATCAAGATGCTGGCACCACGTGGCCTCAGTGACTGGCCATTACTAAAAGTTTTCTTTTTGCCAGCAGAGAATGTTAATTTTGCTCTGGGCTTTAGCAAAACTACATTTGCGCACAATTGCATTATTAGAGAAATGGCAAGAGATAACCATATGTAGCTCTCAAATGACCCATATTAACAATGACAAGTACTTGGGCAAGAATTCTGTTTTCTCATTTATTATTCATTCATCCATTCAATAAATATTTAAATGTATGCAAAAATGAGTTAGCGGTTTCTTTTTTCTGAAGATTCTTAAAACTTCACGTTGGGAGGGAGAAACTCTAACACTGGTATTCAAATGGTGACTGTCGCTGAGACGGGCTTAATGAAGCCTCCTAGGATCAGCTGGACTGCTAGCAGATGCTCCATTTCCTGTGGATTTCTTTCCTCACAAGCTGAGCAGAGCTTCCATAGTTCTCACAACAATTATCACCCACTTGTTCTGTAGGTCTCAAGTTTTTTTTTGCATTAGTCAGGTTGAAGGATTCATAGTATTAATCACGACTGAAGTTGTTATTTATCACCTGCTGGGTGAGAAATAATAATTTTGGCACTAGTGGGGCAGCAGGCCAGAGGTACCAAATTAAGTAAAACATCTAAACACTAGCAAGGATCATTTCTCTGATTAATGAATTGTTACAAAGAAAAAGTGCTACTCATTATCTGGTCTTACCAATACAAAGTGGGGCATGTAAGAAAAAAAAAGTACTAGCTTGCTCAGACCAGTTTTTCTGTTTATTCTCTCTCTCCCCGAACAAATCCAGTCACACTTTTTTTTTTGTGACCAAACAACACAAATGGACAAATTTATTTTAATAATACATAAGAAAATATTTCTGGCTTTTGAAGCAATATTTTTTTGGTAAACTTCAAGAAATTAAAATGAGTTTGAAAGAGGTTAAGTAGGGAAATTTTAAAATAATTGAATTAGCTCTTCATATGTGTATAAATTAAAGATTTTACTCTAAAGGGTCAATGCATGTTACTTTTTCTACTTTGAACAAAATACTATTCCTGAAGGGCTTATTTTAGAAAGGGTAAATTTTCATTTCTGTCATTTTTTATTTAGTTTTTTGACAATTCCAAATAAGAGAAGCTTATTTTTATTCGGATTCCTAGAGCAGTCTTTCCAGTGCAGAGTGCTATCTCAGAATGTCCCCCTCCTCTCATGATGAGAGTGACAAGGACTGAATTTATTCTCCTGCCTTAAACAACTAAAGAAACCAGACAAAATACACGACACGGTGGTTTTCAGACATGAAACAATAGTCAGTTCAGGACAGAGATCCTTGCGTGAAGAGAAACAAAATGAGCCCTTCAATTCTTCCATCGTCGTTTTAGCGTTTCCAGGCTGTAGCACAGGAGAGAAGAACCAGGCAAAGCCCAGTAGATTCCCCAAGGTGACCAGTCAAGAGTTCAGAGTTCAAGAAGGCCAAGGTGGCTGGAATGCACCACGTAGAGAGCATTGGCGGTGAGAAAACTGTGTAGAGAAGGAACTCCAGAGGGCCGGAAAGGGCAGTGCTGCTGGGCTTCAACTGAGTTTTCATCATCACGCGCATATGAAGACTCTACCAAGACTCAGGAAACAACTATCGGTGTAGTTGTTCTCATTCCAGAAGAGAATAAAGAATGACTTTTATTTATT
Source organism: Micronycteris hirsuta (assembly GCA_004026765.1). Lineage (NCBI taxonomy): Eukaryota > Metazoa > Chordata > Mammalia > Chiroptera > Phyllostomidae > Micronycteris > Micronycteris hirsuta. The sequence continues at coordinate 86,252 of PVJI01002455.1, forward strand.
TTTTAATTTAATCTTTATTGTATTTTTTCCCATTACCATGTAGTCTGCTCACATCTCCCTCCCAGCAGCAATCACCACACTGTTGCCCATGTCCAAGAGTCCTTTTTCCTTTTTGCTCAATCCCTCCACCTTCAACCCCATCCCCATACCTGTCATCTGCTCTCCATCTATGAGTCTGTCCCCATGTTCCTTGTTAGTTCCATTTGTTCATTACATTCCACATATGAGCAAAATCATATGGTATTTGTCTTTCTCTGACTGACTTATTTCACTTAGCATAATGTTCTCCAGGTCCATCCATAGTGTCACAAAGGTAAAATTGTCTTCTTTTTTACAGCTGAGTAGTATTCCATTATGTAAATATCCCATAGTTGTTTTATCCATTTATCTATTGATGGACACTTCCTCTTTAGAGAAGTGTCTGTTCAGGTCCTTTGCCCATTTTTTAAATTGGGTTGTTTGTTTTTTTGGTGTAGAGCTTTGTAAGTTCTTTATAAATTTGGGATATTAACCCCTTATCAGATGTATTGATGAATATGTTCTGCCATTCAGTAATTTTCTTGATGATTTCCTTTGCTGTGCAAAACCTTTTTAGTTTGATGTAGTCTTGTTTTTTTTTTTTTTTTTTTTTTTTTGTTTCCCTTGCCTGGGGAGATGTAGCCAACAAAATATTACTACGAGCAATGCCCAAGATCTTACTGCCTATGTTTTCTTCTAGGACTTTTTATGGTTTTGAGTCTAACATTTAAGTCTTTGATTCATTTTGAATTTTTTCTTGTGTGTGGTGTAAGAAGGTGGTCTAGTTTCATTTTTCTGCATGTATCTGTCCAATTTTCCCAATTTACAGATAATTTGTCAATTATCTGTATCTATTCACTGTTTATTGAATAAACTATCTTTTACCCCATTGTATGTGCTTGCTTCCTCTGTCAAATATTAATCGACTATAAAGGTGTGGGTTTATTTCTGAGCTCTCTATTCTGTTCCATTGATGTATGTGTCTGTTTTTATGCCAAACCATGTTGTTTTGATTACTATGGCCTTATAATATAATTTGATACTAGGTAGCATGATTCTTCCAACTTTGTTCTTCTTTCTCAGGATCACTGTTGCTATGTGGGTCTTTTGTGGTTCCATATAAGTTTTTGAAACATTTGTTCTAGTTCTGTGAAATATGTCATTGGAATCTTGATAGGAATTGTATTGAATCTATAGATTGCTTTGGGTAGTATGGACATTGTCATGATGTTAATTCGTCCTATCCATGAACATGGGATGTGCTTCCACTTATTTGTATCTTCTTCAGTTTCTTTCCTCAGCGTCTTATAATTTTCCAACTACAGGTCTTTTACATCTTTGGTTAGGTTTATTCCTAGGTATTTTATTCTTGTCGTAGCAACTGTGGATGGGATTGCTTTCTTAATTTCCCTTTCTGTTTGTTCTTTACTGGCATATAAAAATGCAATTGATTTCTGGATATTAATTTTGTATCCTGCTACTTTGCTGAATTCATTTATTAGTTCTAGTAGCTTTTTGGTGGAATCTTTGAGGTTCTCTATGTACAGTATCATGTCATATGCAAATAATGGCAGTTTTACTCCTTTCTTTCCAATTTGGATGCATTTTATTTCTTCTTCTCTGATTGCTTGGCTAGGACTTCCTGTACTATGCTGAATAAGAGAGGTGAAAGTGGACATCTCTGTCTTGTTCCTGATCTTAAGGGGAACACTTGTAATTTTTGCCTGTTGAGTATGATGCTGGCAAAGGTCATATATGCCCTTTATTATGTTTAGGTATGTTCCCTCTAATCCCACTTTGCTGTGAGTTTTTATCATAAGTGGTGCTGGATTTTAGCAAGTGCTTTTTCTGCATCTATTGGTATGATCAAATAGAGAGATTATACCTAGTGAAGTTGAAGCAGTAATCAAAAACTCCTAACAAACAAAAGCCCTGGACCAGATGGCTTCACAGGTGAATTTTACCACACATTCTGAGAAGAATTAACACCTCTCCTTCTCAAACTATTTCATAGAATTCAAGAGGAAGGAAGACTCCTAACTCATTTTACGAGGCCAGAATTATCCTAACTCAAAAGCCAGATAAAGACACTATAAAGAAAGAAAATTATAAGCCAATATCCCTGATGAACATAGATGCTAAAATCTTCAATCAAATATTAGCAAACTGAATATAGCAATGGGTCAATAAGATCATTCACCATGGTCAAGTGGGATTTATTCCAGGAATGCAAGGCCAGTTCAACTTTTGCAAATCAATAAATGTGATTCACTACATAAAGAAAAAGAATGACCTTTATATAGAAGGAGAAGAAGAAGAAGAAGGAGAAGAAGAAGAAGAAGAAGAAGGAGAAGGAGAGGGGAAGAGAGGGGGAGGAGGAGGGGGAGAAGAACTACTCCTGGAAAAGAACAAGCAGAGCAATCTTTAGAGTTCACAAAGTGCTGAAAATTGTTTATGTTCCCACCAGTCAGAGTGTAAAGATCACCTGATACACGTGAGCATCAAATGGAGTCCTCAGAAGGGCATTAGGTTCAAATTAGTATTCAAAAAAATTACACTGAGTTTAATCATCTGAAAAAATGGACAATTAATGGAATGTTTATGGATGGAATGGAGTGGTTGAAGAAAGTAAACTAAATTGGCTTTTAACAAGTAAGTAGGGAGACTTCGACTAGGGGAAGACTTTTATTGAAATGTCTCGGTATGAGCAAGGAATGCCCAGAAAATTTATGGACAGTGCATAAATCAGTGCAGTTGGATCAGAAGATTTCTGTAAGATAGCCACAGAAGATAAAATTATAAGTAAATTTGGACTTGATTACAAAAGGTCTTGAGTGCACTTTAGTGATTTCCACATTTAGGCAACGTGCAGTTATCCTAGACCGAATGGTGTGATGGAAACTGGCCTGGGGTTGGAGTTAAAAGCCTTGAGTTGGATTCCTGCTTCGGTTGGTAGCTATGTATGGCTGCTGGCAGGTCCCTCTCTGCAAGTTTTAGCCTCCTCATCTACAGAACAGAAATGTCAATGCCTCTTCTGCCCACCTCACAGGCTTGGTGTGAAGCTCAAACAAATTTATTAATGTGGATTTTGAAGTATTCCACAAATCCAAAATATTATTTTTATTGGAGAGAAGAGTAAGATATAATTAAATTGGCCATTGAGCACAATTTCCTCCTGCAACTAGGAAACAAAAATGAAAGGCCATTCCACTAATTTAAGTTGAGGTACTGAGGACTTGGATAAGAAAGCTGCCAAGAAAAAGGAAATAGAGGGGCAGATCTAATTTTTTAAAAAAACTCAGAAGGAAAGGCTACAGGGCTGATAGCTAATCAGATGTGGTAAAAGAAAAAGTAGCATCACTGGCAGAAAAGGAATAGTTGTTAGAACAGCAAATTCACGAGACACTGACAGGGTGGAGTTCAGTTCTGGACATGCGCAGTTGGACACTCAAATGGCAAGGTCCAATAGGCAGTTTAAAAAGACATCACATTTTCACAATTTGAATTTAATGAATCTCTCAAAACATCTTCTGTATATAAGTAAGAGGTTTAATAATCATACCCTTGGCATTTTTAGGGCGTAGGAGAACAAAAAGCCTGGAGGAGGGGTAACCCGGGTGTGATTTGGCTCTGCCAGCCCGGACACTGCGCATTTAAATACATGCACATCAAACGTGTCAGGACAAGCTCCTGAGGGGCTGCTGGGCACTCCTCACAACCCACCCCAAATGTAAATTTACAAAATCCATCATGCTTATTTTTCTATAATTCGATTATTAATATATGTATGTTTCCATTTTCTTCCTCCTTGTCATTAATTGAAAGAATTACAGGTAATCAGAAATGGCAAGTATTGATGGAAACACTGTTTACTGCCTGTTATTTTCAACTGAGAAGTTTCTGGAAATCATATCATACTGAGTCACTGCTAAGACATCTTGGTGACTTCTATTTTACCCTATAAGCATAACCGGTCCTAGGTGGGGTATGTTTTCATTTGGTAAATACAGAGATTTTTTTTTTGTTTTATAACTTTATTTTGAGCAATTATTTCTTTTCATTAAAAATTAGGCATTTTTGGTTGAAGTAAGGTTGAATTTCAAAGTCCGTGCTTGAAAAGTTTTGTGCCCAAATATGGTAAATGATAGAGGACAAGAACTAACTGCTGTGTCTTCCCTTAGTCCTCTCACCCACTCGCCATTGAAAAAGGGAGGCCGGGGAGATATTGTATGTCCATGTGAAGCTTATAGGAAAATAAGTCCACACCTTTCTGAGGAATGTACAGGTAACTCACCAAAACGTGTGGTTTTGTAAAAGCTATTTGAGGTCTAAACAGATCCCTTTGGGGCAATCTTTGAACTTAGCTCTCCTCTATCACTCCCTCTCCGTCCCTGATGAAAACAGAGGGTCACATAAGATGAAAATACTGTATTCTGCTTTGAATCACATGTCTGAGTTCTGCAGAGCTCTTAAAGGAAAAGAAAAAGGTCTTAATAGTTTAGAAATTATATTTTAGGACCTCATGTTTATCCTGTGGGTGTGTGTACATACACATACACATAAAAGAAAATCCTATTTAAGGGTTTCTTAAACTTGATATAGGTCTGGAGGAGAGCTGCCTTCTCATGTCATTTTGCAAGGTGGCAATTCCCTATACTCTCGTTCATAGTTATGGCAAATCCCTAAAACTAATGACACCTTCTAGTTGCAGGTGTAACCTTTCTATTTACAACTGGTGCTAACAAGTACACCCTGCACGGCATTCCCTTCCAGAGGAACATCATGCAGGCCATTTCTAAGGCATTTGGCACAGCAGTTAAGCTGGGGGTTGGGAATGCCCTTTGCTTTCCCCTTTATCAAAATATATTCATTCCAGTTTTCAAATTGCCGTTCTTTACTCCTAAATCTCTACCCACACCAATTTCTGTGGGTCAGACTTTGACCCTGATTGGAACCAAATCTGGAGTCAGATATTCACACCAGGACGCCTCCACCTCCGTGCGTGTCAGAAGCCATATTGCTGCAAATGCCTCACACACCTTGGAGTGCAGCTTGTGGAACTGATGAGGTGAGAGCGCGGCACAGCGGTACGGGCCTGGTAATCACAGGACTGAGGAAACACATACATCATCTGCCACCCAGGTTGGCATTTCAAGTAAAAAACCTTCACACTGTGTAAGATGTTGGACAAATGATGGCCATATGCATGTTTGTCTGGGTGCAGATGGCTCTGCCTTCTCAGAGAGGAGAAAGCTGAGCTCGGCTCTTTTTGCAGACAGTTTAATATCGGTGACACAGTTTATGTCCTCTGCAAAAACAATAATGGAGGGGAAGGTGACATAAATTATTTGCAAATCGTTTGACATATGCAGGGCATTGTCCTTGCAATAATCACCATCAGTCTGTCAGTTTAAGATATGAACCGCGCCAGTGCCATTTTATATCACTGTGTTAAGCTTTCACATGTTGTCATTTTACAGATTTGTTCTTTGGACAACCACGGTAACACAAATCAAATTGGATTATGTTTAGTCATGTACTGTATCATGCACGTTGCTTAGATAAAAATAAAAACGTGCGTTCTAGGGGATGGGGATCCTGAGGCCGTCCTCCATGCATATCTTTGTCAGGTGGTAGTTAAATAAACCTTTCCGTCTATACCATTACTCAACTTTAGTTCATTGTTCATGTTGGCGAGGTTATTTTTGAGAGTATAGACTTTCATTTCTCACTATGGGGATCTGCAGACAGGTATAAGGATCTGTAGACAGGTATAAGATGAAAATGGCTCATCCTAAGAATTTTTCTTATGTTTTCTAATAAATTTAAGAAGTTAATATGCAAATTTCAATGGTATTGCATAGCTACCATAAATTTTGTATGGTGTACGAGTATATTGGTGATATTAGATTTCTTTCTCAACCTAAGAAATGACCATAAATGGTGATCAAATAGTAGATGGGGTTTTCCCTGTTTCTATAGTATGAACTTAATGCCATGTAGCATTTTTACATATTGAGTTCCTGATGTTGACTGATGTTGAGAACTGCGTGTTGCAGCTTAACCACACACAGCAAGTGTTGCGGACATGTCAGAGCCATTGCCCTGTGGCGTATGTTTGGACCCACTGATAAATGAACTTTAGGGGCGGTTTCTCAATTTCCTAGTTTCCAAGAAAACTATAAATTCTAAAACAGGGCATTCAGAAATTGAGTACAGACATTGCTAAAGAGAAATATGATTTGTTTTCATTTGGACAACTTCCTTCCACTAAGGTACATCAGCAGAGCTGCGTCTGCCTTCTCTCATTACATAGCCCTTAAAACAAAGATTTATTACATTTCCATTTCCAAAATAACATTTTTTCTCATTGAAGGTAGCCATTATCACTATGCTCTTTTATATCTATCCCGATAAGTGCAGTGAGGCAAGCATTGAAAAAGAAATGTTTTAATTTATCTTAAATGATGCACTGAAATGGTGTGTGAGGGAATTTGACATTAGGTTCAGATGATTTCAGCAAGTCTTTATAGTAGCATTAAATTAGAATTTTCTTTCCTTAGCATTCTGGAAAGATTTAAATAAAAAATACATAAACTTGGTGAAGATGTTGATAAAATCAAATTGTATTTATAGGACCAAATTGTAAAGATGGCATTTTAAAAATTGTCTTCCAACGAACTTAACTAATCCATTGATTTTAGAAGTTGTTTGCCTATATGCTGATATATGAACTCTATGTCTAACTTCCTGTGAGACTATTCACTAGATGTCCCATAAGCATCTCAAATCCTACAGCCCTTTCTAAACTGCTGTTCTTCCCCATCTCAGTTAGTATCACCATCTATTTATTCACTTGCTCTTTCTTCTGTGATCTCTTGAAACTTTCATGCTAATGTCTATTACAAAACATTCATATATAGTACAGTTAATTGTTTTAATTATTTACCTCTTCAATTAGACTGCCAGGTCTTTGAGACCATGTCAGGCTCACACATACTTGGTAAATATTTGTTGAATTGAATTGAATCATCTCTGGCTCCTCTTTCTTTTCCTCCCAATATCAAGTACTATCAACAGTTCTTAGGAATTATCCCTAGAATTTATCCCATCATCTCCATTCCACTGTCTTTTTCCTGGTTTCAGATTCTCATGTTCTTCTATTATTTTTTACTACCTATTCCCTCAAGACGGAGGTCTCCAGTTTCCGCCTCTGCTCTAGTTGGGCACGTTTCCCTGTGGTCCGTGTGCCGCTTTCCTCTTTCTGCTCCAGGGGCTTCATGACCTTATTATATGATTGCTTGCTTGATTGATTATTTATGTTTGATCAAACATGACTTAAGGAATATTATTTTATTAATGTTTTGCTTAGATTGAGTTTTAGAATGTTGTTCTTTATGCTGAGTCATAGCTTTTACCAGGTCTGCTTGCTCTCGCACGTGACATCTATTTTTAATCACATATCCACATCTTGATTTCTCTTTTACTTTCAACTTATTTGCATATGATACTTAAAAACATTTTATTATGCCAAATTTTAAACATACAAAAATCTAGAAAGAATAATATAATGAACTCCCTGTACCCATTGCCCAGCTTTAACAGTAATGAACTCACAGATAATCTTGTCTACAAGGTCTGTCCAGAAAGTATCCATCCATACATTATGAAAAACAGAGACATTTATTGACGAAGATACAAGATATAGGAAACACTGTACACAGGACAGTGATGCCTCGGTCCCCTTCAAAGTAGGCACCCTGGGACCTCACATAGTTCTCCCAATCATCATCAGCTGCCCTGTTGTATGTTCCGAATCTCATCGACGGTCTAAAATCTCTTCCCTTTCAAAGATGATTTTAGTTTTGGGAAAAACCAGAAGTCGCAGGGCACCAGATCTGGGCTGTAGGTGGGCTGAGTCACCTGGGTGATTTGATGTTTTTCCAAAAAACTCTGCACGAGACGTGATGCACAAGCAGGCGCGTTGTGATGAACCGGCCAGTCACTAGTTGCCCACAGCTGCAGCCTTCTGAATCATCCACGTAGTGTCCATAGAGGAATGTTGAAAGTTAATGCAGAATTTGATGCAGATTCATTGCTCTACTCAGTCATTTTGAATGTGCTGTCCACCTAGTACATGTGCTCCCTCAGTGGAGCCTATAGTGACTAGTACACTGAAGTCATCATTTCATGCATGTGCATTCTAATCCACTATCTTTGGCTGCCAGGTTACATGGATGTCATGCAAACTGTTCTTGTTACATTAACAATGGTTGGGCTTCTTCTAGACAGACCTGGAATACATACACTCTCACTGTTTCTGTGCACCACTGAGTTGAATCAGATTCTAGATGACTTGTATCAGCTTTAAATATACAGCCCTATGTTCGTTGCAGTGTTATTAACAGTAGCCAAGACTTGGGAGCAGCCCAAGTTTCTATCAGTGAATGTGTGGATATAAAAGCTCTGGTACATTTGCACAATAGAATAGTACTTGGTCATAGAAAAGAAGGAAATCTTACCTTTTGTGACAGCATGGATGGACCTGGAGAGTATTATGCTACATGAAATAAGCCAGTGAGTGAAAGACAGATACCATATGATTTTACTTATATGTGGAGTCTAATGAACAAAATAAACTAACAAACAAAATAGAGACAGACTCATAGATACAGAGGGAAGGGGTTTGGGGATCTGGGTGAAAAAAGCGAAGGGATTAAGCACTACCACCAACAACAAAAATCTCAGACACAGACAACAGTGTGGTGACTACTAGAGAGAAAGGAGAACCGGGAGGCAGAAGATTATAAAGGGGTGTAAATGGTGATGGAAGGAGACTTGGCTTGGGGTGGTGAACATAATACAATATACAGATGATATATTATAGAATTGTACCCCTGAAACCTATATACTTTTATGAACCAATGTCACTCCAATAAATTCAATAAAAAAGGAAAAATGATATGTATTTCTGAATGATAAGAGCTCCTTTGAAACCTTATTAAATACCATATAACACTTAACAAAATCAACAATGGCACCTTACTATCATCTAATATACAGTCAATGTTTTTATTCCTTGGTGGTCTCATAAATGTATGTCAAAAATTATGTTTGTTTAATGAAGATCTACATAAGGTATACATATTGTTATCAGGTTAATGAGTCACTTAGTCCTGTATTATCTTTAGGGAACTCCTCCATGTCTTTCTTTTCCTTTCCTTGGCATTTGTTGTTGAAGAAACTAGGTATTTGTCCTATAGTCTTTTCTGCAGTCTGGATTTGCTGATGGCATTGTCTTTCTTTTTATTTACAGTTTTTGAATTAATGAATTGGTACAATGAGTATTTATTTTTTTTTGGTATCACTATGAACAACTGTATTTTTAAAATCTGGCTTTTTCAATTCATGCATTTACCATCTTTGTGGATGATCAAATTGTCCCATCTTTGGCCAGTGGGAATTTCTTCAGTGTGGCGTCTGAGACCTTTTGAATGGGGTAGTATTTGGTAGCTCCCTCAGCTTTTATTGTGACCCATTTATACATTTCCTTTCCCAGACCTGGGATCAGCTGTCTCTCCTAAAAACTCTGACTTTTGTGGGGAGAGGAGTGGAAAGTGGTATTTAGAAAATACAGTCGAGATGCTCCTGGCTACTGTGGTCAATCATTGTTTTAGGCATTTTCAGTGAAAAGAACTAGTAAACATAAGAGTATTCATACATGTATAAGTGAAGCACAAGGCACATTCAGAGATGTCTGGCTTGTATCTGTCCTGAATTTACCATTCATTATTCCCTAGGTACTTAGGCTTTTCCCCATTGTTCTGCATCTTATTGCAGAACAAACAGTGCTTTAATGAAAAGGTATGTATGTTTTTCCATATTTTTGCCAATATACCTTTGGAATAGATTGCAGGAAGTGATATACATGGATCAAAGGTAACTGTGTAGGTCTTTTGATAGCGACAGGAAAATTCCCTGTGGATGACCAGTTTTGCATGGCCACCAGGGATGTGTGAGAGTTCCTGCTCCCTGTACAGCTGCGTCCACAAGGTATGTTTTCTACCTCTTTGATTTTACTAACATGATAAGAAATGTATTTCAGTCTCATTTTAAAAATCAACTTTAATGAGATGAAATTTGCATACAGTAGTCCCCTCTTATTCACGGGGGATATGTTCCAAGACCCCCAGTCGATGCCTCAAACCACTGAACCCATGTTTTTTCATATACGTACATACTTATGATCAAGTTTAATTTAGGAATTAGATACAGTAAGAAATCACCACAATAAACAGTAGTAAAATGGAAAATTATAACAATATACTGTAATATAAGTTACATGATTGTTGTCTCTCTCTCTCCCTCAAAATTATGCTCACCCTTTCTTATATAGGAAGCACTTTAAAGCTTGTCTTTGGCATGTCTGAATTGCCAGCATCACTGCTCACACTTCAGGACCATTATTAAGTAAAGTAAGAATTACTTGAACGCAAGCGCTCTGCTACCATAACAGTGAATCAAATACCAGGACAGCTGCTAAGTGACTGAGCAGGCAGGCAGCGTATACAGTGTGGATGTGCTGGGCGAAGGTATGATCCGTGTCCTGGGCAGGATGGAGCAGTATGGGGAGAGATTTTATCACACTATTCAGACCTGTGTGCAATTTAAAACATATGGATTGTTTATTTATGGACTTTTGCATTTAGTATATTCAGACTTCAGATGACCACAGGCAACTGAAACCAGAAAGGGAAATCACGAATGAGGGGGACTGCTGTGCAGCAATGGAGACGTGAGGCGGGCAGTGTTCCGATTTAGAAAAATGTATGCATCTGCATGACGACCACCCAATCAACATACGGAACATTTCCACCACCCCCACAGTTTGTTTTTTTTGTTTGTTTGTTTTTATTTTTTGTTTTTTTTTTGGCCTTGGTAGTCAATCCTCACTCCCTACCCAATGCCTGGTTCCTGGCAACAACTAATTTGCTTCCTATTATAGATTAATTTTTCCTTTATAGAATTGCATATAAATGGAATCATGTATGTTCTCTTCAGTGTCTGATTTCTTTCAATTAACGAAGCATAGACAGTAGGTAGAAAACAGACAGGGGGAGGTTAAGAATAGTATAGGAAATGTAGAAGCCAAAGAACTTATATGTACGACCCACAGACATGAACTGGGGTGGGTGGGGGATGAGGGTGGGAGTGGGTGTGCAGGGTGGAGGGGAATAAAAGGGGGAAAATGGGACAACTGTATAATAGTATAATCAACAAAATATATTAAAAAAACACTATGTGTGATTCCTCCATGTAGTCACATGTATCAGTTGTTCGTGTTTTGAAATCCATTTTGTGAATCGTATGGCTGTGCTTCAGTTTGTCCATTCACCTATTGATGGACATGGGTTGTTTTATGTATTTAACTCTAGAAGTGTGTGGAAGATGAGTGAGAGGTACTTATTTTTCAGGGGGTACAGATCTTTAGGAATTTCATTTCAGGAGCATCTTAAAGGTTAATTTTTCTGAAGCAGGTGTTACGTGGAAGGATAACTGGGATAAAGGTCAACTGGAAAATTGGAACCTAACTGAGGCATTAACCTTGATGTTTTAGCATGCTAGTATGAAAAATGCAGAGAACAGAAACCCAAAAATAACAATGAAAGAAATATGTATCTTCTTTTTGTACTAATCTGATCTTGTGTGTCCCATTGCAGTTTTTAGAGAGAACTGATTCGTCCTAACTTTGGCGTTTCTCATCCCATAAAAGAACAAAATTTGTGGCCCTTTCAAACAGGAAAAGACACCCCTTATGCATTCATAGTTAGGCATGTGCACTGAATTGACTAGCCACTAGCAGGATGGCCTGCTGCAAGCCATCTGCCCTTGGTGTAGGGAGGACATTATGATGCTTTAGCAAAAGTGCAACCTTTGGAATTAGTCAGACCTGGGTTCAAACCTTAGCACTGCTGCTTCCTAGTTTTGTGACCTTGGGAAGTCAGTTTCTTCATTTGTAATATGAGCATGTAATGTTTTCCAATATGATGCTGAGATGGTTAAATGTAAACTAATGCTCTCTCCCTTCTCCCTTGTCTTTTATTTACGAAGGCATCATTAATGCAGGTGTGAGTGAAGAGCTCCTTCTCTGCAGTGTGCCATTGACACAGCCAGGACTTAAAGCTGTGCCCTTGGCTTTATTACCACTGTGTTGTTGAAGAAATGCACATTTAATTTATATTTCATTTTATTTGGAGTTAGACTATTGTAAAATAAAAATAATGTATTTGGTTTTTTGATAGAATGGTACTATTAACAAGAGCCGGCAAAGTGGAGGATAGTAGGTAGGCTCCTACGTTTATGGACAGTCTCCTTGAAGACATGAATTGAAGCCCTGGCTGGCATAGCTCAGTGGATTGAGTTCAGGTTGTGAACCAAAGGGTCGCAGGTTCAATTCCCACTCAGGGCACATACCTGGGTTGTGGGCCCGGTCCCCAGTGGGGGCCATGCGAGAGGCAACCACACATTGATGTTTCTCTCTCTCTTTCTCCCTCCTTTCCCTCTCTAAAAATAAATATCTTAAAAAAAAAAAAGACATGAGTTGATCCAGGGACTCTGCTGCTCTTCTTTGACAGAAGCAAATGGGATCCTTCTTGGGTGCAGAGAAAGCCAGGGCACCATTCTGGAGGCATTAGAGCTAGAATCTAAAGCCAAACATAGATTCTAAAGTTAGGGCTTGCCTTCACTGTTCATAGATTCCAACTATACATATAGAAAAAAAAAGCACACCTCATTTCAAATCTTACCCAATAAAACCTATGCTAAAAGGTTTTAAGGCCATCGACACTTTTTAGTATTGCATGTTATATCTGAGTTATTTTCCAGACAAATCTCATTCGAATCATTGACTCATCCACTTAACACAATTTCCTGAGTGTCTGTGGTGAGTCAGGCCCTGCCTGTTGGCAGGGACATAAAAAACAGTGACGTTCTTGTGCGTAAGAAGTTTCTACATAAATAGAGGGAGACTAATGTGTGTAATAAAGAAGTTCGATCTCACTTTTATTTTAGAACCGGTTTCTGATTTCCTGAAACATAATTAGAAATAATTGGATTTTATGTATACTAAAAAATATCAGAATGACCAAGAAGTACAGTAGATGGCTGGATAATTTCCTTTGTCTCAAAGATAGTCCATGTATTTGGGAATTAATTATCTTTGGTCTTGAGTCACCTTGGTATTTTTAGTATAAGTTAATTTCTTAATTTAAATGAATAATTAATCAGAAGTGTTCTGTGCCCTTTACAAGTAGCTATTTATAAAAAATGATACACAGATTCTGATTATCCAAATATATATAATTTTTATCAAGGACTTAAAAAATAATTTGTTTATATCAGTGCAATATTCAATGCTTTTCTGAGATTTGCCCTAATGTAAGAGGGAGACCCCCAAACACCCGTATTTACACAGCCTCAGACCCCAAACAACAAGTAAACGCACCTGAGGTTTGCCCAGCTCTCATCACAAGGGCTGTGCCGACAATCCTTTCTTTCCGTGTGTTAGTTACAGCCGTGGTGTGTGCTTAGTGCCTTGTCACACAGGCGCCCATAAAGATGGAATTACTCCTGTTCCCACAGGCAACTAAACATGCAAAGTAGTATGATTTTGTATTATCTTAATTCAAGAGAATTTAACAAAAATAAAAGCGTCATCACAACATGCAATGACCTTCTACTTTAGGCAAGAACAGGGGTTTTTCTCTGTACCAAGTTTCTGCTTTCTGCCTTAGGACTCCTGGTCTTCAGGTAATATTAAACCAGGTAGATTAATTCAAATTTCTTTTCTATCTGTAGACTCAAGTGCAGTCTCTGTTTTTGCGGTAGTTAACAGATACAAGTTAGGATGCCCAGTTACATTTGAATTTCAGATAAAGAAGGGATATATTTTTAGTATATCTCTAGTATTGTGTGGGACATACACTAAAATTTGAGTTTTTATCTGAAATTCAAATGTAACTGGTGTTCAGGATTTTTATTTGTTAAATAGGACAACCCTAGTTGGTGGGCTTTTTTGGAAAACACATTCTTATAAAGCTCATATTCACGGTTCTGTGTTTAGCACAGAAGCATGCCTAAAACAAGCCCAAACCTGTGTGTGTGTTCTCACAGACATCTGCATGGAAACACTGTCCAGAGGCTCTGGCAAAACTTACCTCCTGAACATTTAAAACCGTTGAAGTGTTTAAATAATCATAAAATATTCTGGGAATGAACATCCTCCCCTCCCCCAACACACACATACCTGCCAAGCTTGCCTTTCTCTCAGCCTGGTCCACAGGGCGTTAACAGTCTCTCTGAGCTGGGTTATATGGCCACTTTCTGGTTCCTATGAGACTGGGGGTTTCCATTTCACCTCCAACAGGTCACAATCGGGACACAATCTTCTCCCTCAAATCCAAGTTCACTATTTGGCTTTTGTTAAATACTTCACAACTATTGATTTTATATGCCCAGAGTGACTTTTATTGGATTTTGATGTCTGACTCTTTATTCTTCATAGGAATTGAATCCTCTCACACTAAGATTAAATTTGAAACTTGTTATAAGGAATTCCCCCCTTACATCTGGGTATCCAGGGCCACCAGCAATGGTATTGTTCTCCCATTGTAATGAGTTTACAATCCTGAATCTTTAGATCTACTGCAAATTTAATTGAAAGAAACATTTCAGCACTAAGATCTATTATCCAGTGAACTGAAGGGGAAATAAGAGTATAACATTGATGTGTCTAGAGCCTAAAACACACCAGATGAACAAATATATTGTCTCATAATTTATTTTGAAAAGGACCTTAAGGTACAAAATGTTGAATAATGAAAAATGGTTGGTAGGAACCTCTTGACCAGGGCTGAAATCTTTAGGGAACTATTCCCTTTTCTAAATAAGGATCCATATCACAAGTGGCCAGACTCTAATTATACGGAGAAACAGAAGTGATAGAGCGAGCACATCCCATTCCTGGGCAAGCATCTGAGTGGGAGAATTACCATATCAAAGACCTGCACGCTTGTTGCACGAGGCACTATGTGTTTGAAGGTAGCAGGTTGAGTGTGGGGGTGCCTCTGTTGGGTGATGGCTTCTTTCCCCAACGTGAAGTTCACGTAGCTCTCTTGAGAAGTCAGTTGGCTGTAGTGGGCTGGTCCTGATCTTGACTGGTAAACTTTATTCAATTGTGAATACAATTTCTACAGTTTTGCACTTGGTTAGCAGATGAAAAAATTTGCCCAACAGAAACTTCTCTTGGTCTTGTACATTATCTAGGAAGGGGTCCTTTCAGACTTTTCAGACTATAGAGGTCTTTATACAGTGAATCAACACCTGTCATTGATTGATTTGAGATCTTTCCTCTTGCCTTTTGTTGAAGGTTTTAGCAAGCAGTGAAATGACGAAAAAACAAGGCATCAAATTGGACTCGTCCTAAACCTTTCAAGTATTAGGTTCAGTTTAGAAAGCAGTTGTATTAGTGATTCTCGTTAACTGAGCTTTTAGAACATATTTATTTATTACAAACCATTGAAATGCAAGTAAATTTTAGCAGGCTCTGCTTTCCTTAGTCATGAAGCTGTTAAGGTCTTCCACGTGCAGTTGGTCTGTGCAAACACCAGTGCTTCAGAGGATTCAGAAGCCCCAGCATTTTACTGATACCATATTTCAGATGCCATCAAGCTGAAAGTTGACAAAAAAATTTCTACTCTAGATATGTTTTTTAATTCTTTCTTGTAACAAAATAAATGAATAAACAAAACTGACTCATAGACACAGAGAACAAACTGACGGCTGCCAGATAGCAGGGAGTTGGGGCCTGGGTGAAAAAGGTGAAAGGATTAAGAAGTACAAATTGGAAGTTACAAAATAGTCATGGGGATGTAAAGTACAGTGTAGGGAATACAGTCAATAATATTGTAATAACTATTTATGGTGCCAGATGGGTACCAAAATTACCAGGGGGATCACTTTGTAAATTATATAATCATCTAACCATTATGCTGTACACCTAAAACTAATATAAAATAATATTGAATGTTAACTATAATTGAAAAATAAAATAATTAAAAATCCCTCTCTCATGTGGTTGGGAATACTACCTAAAGCGAGAGTCATGAATGTGAAAATCCATATTTGACAGGCAGGTAAAATCAAGCCTTGGTAGGGGATTGCCTTTAGCAGCACAGTCCTGGAAAAATTAAGTCAGGAAATGAGAATGCAGCACCAGCCCCAGTCTGCCCCGTCAGTCATTGTGATCCTGAAAGTCTGAAGGAGGGAATGGCCCTTCAGAAAAAAGCATTCGGAGAGAGAGAGGAGGAGGACACAGGAGGTCTCCAGGTGCTGCAGCTGCCACGTCGTGACTCCCTTAAGTGGCCTGTGGATTGACAAATTCCATGATGATTCTTGAGAGGAGGATTTGAATGGACACGTTTCTGTGAGACATCTTGGGGAAACTATAGGTAACATTTTGAAGGAGGCTGACATTTTGCATAAGTGCTTGGAATATTGAACTAGTCACAGTCAAACACTGGTGCCTGAACCTTTATGGTCTCCATAGGCTCATGCGGCTGGTGAGATCTGGGGTCAGCTGTGTTATTCACAAAGAGCTCCAGCCATCAGTGCCACCCTTTGGAGGCATCCAAGCTCTCTGAGGCGGTGGTGATTGGTATATGCAAGACAAACAGCAGGCCAGGCGGAAAACTTTCTGCAATTAATATTCACCCTAGGAGTTTCCAGCCTCTCCTTTTAGGATAGTTGTTCCCAAATTTGCCTAAATGTAAGAACCATGAGACATTTGTTAAAGTACAAATCCCAAGGCCCATTTTTTTGAGACTCTGCAAGTTTAGGAGAAATTGACTTTAGATAGGGTTAATCCATGAAATGCCTGGGTTGGCTGGATTTTGTCTAGAATTTGATTGCTGGAATTTGATGAGCAAGTACATCATGTTACCCTACTCATTATTTATCTTAATTTCATAGCTTTAATACAATTTCCCTTTTTAGATTTCATTGGGTAGGAAGTCTTAATTTTTTGTCTTTCTATGAAAACTGCTTTACCCACATGATTATTTTAGTTGCCTTTCATCTCACCTTTGGGCCACGTGTGCCTATTGAGGGCGAGGACCAGAATTACATGCACCTTTCCAGATACGGGTGAAGCACTGAGCCCAGGGGGGTAACAACAAATATTTGCCTCTTAACCCGCATCACTTCCAGACTCCATTTCTCTGTCTCTGTGTTTCAACCACACAGACAGTCTTGTCAGCACTTCTGCCTCTGCACAGAACTTTTCTCTTACAATTTTTTTTTCTGGGACACCAAATCTTTTCAACTTACCTACATCCAGCTAACTCCTACCTCTTTTACCTAACTTGACCCTGACCATCTAGGCCACGTGTTCTTTTTTTATATGGCATCTTGTGGTGTTATCTAGAAGAGAATTTATCTGGCTCTATCATTTTGTCACCCTGGGGAGATGTTAGCTTTGTGTTTTCAACAGGAAGCACAGACGGCACTTGGCCCATCCTCTGTGCCCAGTATAGATTTACTGAAAGGAAGAATATTCATTTGTTAGATATTCTGGTGCCATCGTGTATTTATTTGCTTTCTGCACTTCACACTGCGATGACAGAGGGGCGGTGTCTGTAGGAAAGCCTGCGAACTCTTGAAGACTGAACGCCCACATCCGGGAGTTTCACAGGTACCTTTTGCATGACGTCTCCTAAAAGCTGCCGCTCGTCTCTCAATGTTATGTGACATCACAGGGTTTTGAGAGATTCTTCTAGGATTTTGTTTCTAATGGCATTTCAAAATTTAAATCTCTTAGTATCATCTGTAATCTAGGAACTTTCTCTTGTGCTCTCTTGGAGGACACTTACAATACATCAGGTGGTCCTAATTCTAATCTCTGTGGAAGCTTTCTTTTTTTACCTGGAAAAATGTTTACTTCCTCTAGCTTTTTGTCTTTAGCCTTTTTACTTCTCTCTCCTTGACAAAACAGTGAAGCTTTTAAAAACAGAGCTCTGACACCTATGAATAGCTGTTTGGATAAGAACAATTCCAATAGGACATGTATTGGGGGTTTAAAATAGTAAGAGGGTCTGTAAAAATACATTCGGTATGAATAGAACTCATACCAAATGTTATTTTGGGAATCATACCCTAGAAGTGGATACTTTCAGAGTATGTATACAAGCATCCACTATGAACTCATGTCTACCCACTCAGCTCTAAGTCCCTACAAAGGCCTATTAGGCCTCACATGATCTGGTGCCTGCTACTTCTCTGAACACATCTCTTACCACATTCCCTCCGCTCACTTGTCTCCAGCCAAATGGGCCTCCATTCTTGTTCACTCAGCCCTGGGCTGCTTTCCCACCTCTTTTCCTTCAACCTCTGCTCAGATGTCACCATCTTAGTGCGGTATTCCATGGCTTCTCTGCAAAAAAAGGCACCTCCCCCATCCTGTCTGGCATTGCTTCTCTCCCTCTCAACCTTTTTCTCTAAAGCTTTCTTCACCTTCTGATGTGCTATATGTTGGCTTGTGCATTTGTTTTTCTCTCTCCATGGAAACTGAGGTTGGTCCATCTTGTTCAGCTGTATCCTTGGTGCCTAGATCAGTGCCTGACGATAGACTAGGAAGTCAGTTGATATTCGTTGTTCAATATTGAATTTAGTTTCTCTTGTAGAGTATTTCTAAAGTCTGCTTTATTATTTTAAAAAACCCAAACAAACAGAATAGGACATGTCCAAGCAAGAATAAAAGAGTTATGGGATCATTACCTCTTAAACCATTGGATTTTAGATAACTTTATTGAGGTTTAAAAGTATTGCATGCAATACTATTAAGTTCTTCTAGAAGATAAGAATAAATAGTGAAAATGGAAACAATGTAAGTATCTGACAATAAAGACTTGCTCAATAAGTTAATGCATGTATGTTGTATTCCTGTAAAGTCTTGAGAAATAATTTTGACATGGAAAATGCTTCTGACATACTCTTAAGTGTATGAAAACAATTTAAGTATGCAAAAATATGACTTTAACTTTGCTGTGGTATATGTGTGTACTACATACAGACACAGTCAGAGGACAGAAGGAACCACATCAGAATAGTAATGAACCTGAGATACAGCTGGTTAAGAAAACTGTCCAGGTTGCACTCCACACTGAACGATGGTGCTGAGAGGCAAATCTGGGCAGAGCAGCACTAGCCTTAGCGTCTTCTGTGGCAGACGCCCGGGTTCTGCATGTGCCACGCTGCTTTCCTCAGCCTGACCAGCACCGCTCCCTCCGACCAGGAGCTCCTCCAGTTCAGGGCTGAGCTCCTCCAGTTCAGCACCTAGCACAGGCGCCAGCTCCCTACATAGTTGTAGAGTTGCATTCCAGCTAAACATAACTTTGGGTCTTACATGTCTTCTCTGTTGAATAATAAGGTTACATTTGGTCAGGCATAAGTAATTCCTTTAGTTTGACCTGAAAACATGATGGAATAGTAACACTCTGTAGGCTAATATGTGCTGCTTTCTGTAATGGCAATGAAAGGGCATATCGTTATTGAGTTGATTTTTTTTTCTTTTCCAGGGTTTGGACTATAGCTGTTGACCAATGTGGAAAGGATTTAGCTAAAAAGCAGATCCATTAAACATAGGCTCAATTGCTCAGTTGTAAGTATATGAATTAACACCGTGGACAACTGTTACGTTATGACATCAGTTTGTTTGAGGGCAAGCTCGGAGAAAACATCTTTCAAAGAAACATCATTGGTAAAGTTTATTTGGATGGTTAAGCAAAATACAGTGTCAGTAAATACAGCCCTAGACTAGCATTTCTAATCTCAGGGAAGTAGCTTACAAGGTGGTCACCATTTGTTCTTCTGTTTCCTTAAGCAGCTATCTTGATATCCAAGATGTCCTGTGTATACACTGTCATCTAGGAGGCCAGGGAGCAGAGGGAGCCATGTGATGGATCACCCTCAGCAGGCTGACTCTGCCTGTCATTCTCGGTGGCTCTAATTAAAAGACTACTAAGTCAGGGGTCTAAGGCAGGGATGACAATAGGGCAGCAGTCCCCAAAATAGTACCAGAGGAAAATGGATGCCTTTGAGTGATTGCATTATGTCTGAATTAATGGCCAGGAAATGAGCGATTATTGCACACTTAAAGCTAGGCTGTTTTATAAAGCGTGTGGTGTGCTCAAAGCCGTATACTTGAACTTGGGGAAATTTAAGAGAGGAATTTGTTCAGTTATTGCTTGGCTGGATATAATGCATATTCAAGCAGTGCTTAAACTAACAGAAAAACACTTTCCGTTGCTGCTGTTTTAGTACTGATAATTCTAAAATAATCATGATCTTAAGAAACTTCTTTTGTAGACACACATGGTCTCTAGCCAGTTGTTGACTTAAAGAAACAGCTTTTATTGCCACTGCCTCAGTTCCTGATTTATAATATTAGTTGGTATTTAAATAGCTGTTTTATGGTGAAAGCAAAGCTTCTAACTGCTTCCTTTGTCCTTCTTCTTTTGTAAAAAAAAAAAATATTCTCACAGCACTTCCATTTGGCAAGTCAGTGATAAGTGCCCTTATTTTTCTGTGGCCGATTGGTTCAGTAGGTTAAAGCATCACACAAAAGAGGCCAAGGTCCAGCGCTCGTTTCTCCCCTGGGAGGGGCTCTCCCAGGCTGTGCTGCTAACCCCCGTCGCCATCTTGTAATGGTGTCCATTCATCATGGGTGGAAACGGGAGGAAGGGTGAGGGTGGATCACAGCCAATCCATCACCACTACCGGAAACCCAGCTGATCACGTTGGCCTCACAGGCTGCGGGCTGGGAGGGTCAGGGGAGTCCTTTTCTGCAAACAACAGTGAGTGCAGTATGCAAATGGGGAAATTGAGGTACCTATGAATACATTATATTGCTGAGTTTTAAATATTTGGTCATTTTAATAAACTTCCCATCCATATTATCTCCCCCTACTTTCCAATCAGTTTGAATTTATTAGACACAATCGTAAAAACATTTAAAAACATCCAATCTGTATCATGTGTAAGCACCTAATTATTTCTTAAATGATCTTTTGTTCTAAAAATAACCACTGAAAATTTAATAGTTGGAAAACAGATGTCAAATGAAACCTTGTTCACATATATCTTCTCACAGAGAATGGCCTACCTTAGAAGAACCTATAGGGAATAAGCAAGAGGAAAAAAAAAATACCGGAACATAACACTGACTTCAAAAGGCAGATGATTTTGGCTGAGGTAGGAGACGTTATATTTGGCCTGGTTTTGTTTTTGCAGGACAGTTATTCTTAGAGTGGCTGACCTTCCTACTGTGGATTTCTTTTTATCTTGACTAATGTTAGCTCCTCTGCTTTGCCCGCCGCCCCTCCCCCCACCATTTATTTTTCCCTCCAACTGGTGGGGCTTCCGAGAAGCCCTGCTGCTCTCAGTTTTGCAGATGGTGCTGTCAGGCGCTCTCAAGGGCCCTTGGTGGCTGAGGTCCCCACCAAACATCTCACACATATTAAGCCCACAGTCAAGTTCAATGTAAAGACTCCACTAAGATGAGAAAAATCGGGGCCAAATTCCTTGTTTTAGTCTGTTGAATGTGATCCTTTCCTCATAGAAGGACTTTTATGAACATAACTGAGTTGAATGGGAAAGGAGGCCAAAGTCTGTAAATGCTATTTATGTGTGTCTCTGCTGAGAGCGATTTGGTTCATTTTCCAATGTGCTGCGTCCACAGATAGCCAGAGTCCTCTTATCAGTTGAGGCAGACTTTAACCTCTACTTCTGGCTTATTTCCTATTTATGAATGGCCTCCAGGCCTGGACTCATCTCCCCCTATCTTGGCTACTGGCAGTATCCATCCCCAAGCGTGCTCTGGCCAAGGAGTACCAGATTCTCACTGTCTAAAGATCTTGTCCCCAGACCCTCCTTCCCTGACTTCCCTGACTTCCCTGACTTCCCTGTTGTAGCTTCTGTTCCTCTGCTTGCCTGGAAAGGAAGCTTCTGGGCTCATCCCAAGCACTCTCTCTTCCTTCAGATAATGAAAGCAGCTTATTAATTACACTAGGATTTAGAAAGGTAGAGAGTAAGCTTTTTATCTCTGGCTCAGGAAGGTTGCAGAGAGTTATAATTAAGAGCACAGACTGGAGCCAGACAGAGTGGATCAAATTCATCACTTTGTAGCTGTGTGATCTTAGACAAGTTACTTAACCTCTCTGGCCTCCATCTTTTCATCTTTCATTGTGAATAATAGTATCTAACTCACAGGTTAATATTTGTAAAGAACTTAGAACAGACCTGGCAAAGAGTAAGTGCTATGTAAGTGTTTCTCAGATCCTAAGAAATGTTTCCTCTTTGACCTTTCCTCTAACTACCTTGACCTTTCTGATATAGCATTGTTATTCTGGGGGATGAGGTTATGTGTTTGGGGACCAAGAACCAGGTATCACTTCCCTGCCTCAGGCAACATTTTAACTGTAGGGTTAGAATATTTTCTCTGAATGAGCCCATATTAAGCCTTGACCCTGATAATATGACCATGAACTTCAGGTCTGAGTCTGCTGACTATGGGGCTGTCAGTTACACATGGGGTGAGTGTGTGTGTGCTCTGTGAGGTGTGGAGAGTATGGTTTGAACCAGAATCCCTCTGGCCTAAAACCTGTGCTGAGTTGCTCTCTTTCCATTTTAAAATGGAAAGAGAGCAACTCAGCGTAACTAGAGGGAAACTCTGGAACAGAATATGCATAAAAGAGGAACAATCAAGAAATAATGGGAAAACAATGTTTTTGGGGGAGAGTTTAGAGGTTTTATTTACTTTCTCAGTATTAACATGAACCTACTATACATGTGACCCACCCTGCAGCTGCTTTTTGGCTCTTCCGGTTGTTTGTTTTGGTGTGACTTCCACAACTTCTGGGTAAGTGTGTGCTGTTCTCTTCTGAGTCATCAGTTTTACTCACCACCTATTGACTATTTCTCTGGCAGAGAAGACTCAGTTCTCTTACCCCACACCCACTCTTTCCCCAGTAGTTTTGGTTAAATTAGTATTCAGAGTTTATAAATTATGACTATTGATATTGTTGTCTGAGTCGAAGAGCGTACTATGATTATGTTTCTTTCCTCATTGAAGTTTTCTCTTTCCCTGGAGCTACTTTCTTGATTTTCATTGGATTTGTTTTCTTTGTACCCAATAATATGTTTTTCCATATTCGCTTAAGTCTGCCAGTCCAATTTCCCTCAAGGTTAACCAATCGGATACCCCACCAGGTTCCCCCTGTATCCTCCCTCTTGATTTTTTTACTCCCTGGAAATATCTCCCTTCATCCCTGGGTCTTCTTGCTCCAGTCTGAGCCAGCTGCTCTGGAGGCCTGTGGTCTTGGGATTGTCCATGCCTCTTTTCTACATGGGGTTCCCCATTGCCTTTAGTGTTTGTTTTCCTCTTCCTTGTTTTGCTCAAACAAGAGTCCTTGAGAAAAAATGGCAGGAGACATAATTACTTTGATATTGTGCATCTCTTCGAATATATTTAGTCTGCTCTCACATTGGAGTGGTAGGTTGGCTATGGAGTTCTAACTGAATAGGGTCTTGAGTGTTTCATTGTCCTCTGGGTTCCAACGTGGCTTTTGAGAAGTCTGATGCCACTCTCAGTCCTGATCCTTTGTGTGTGCTGGGCCGGCCAGTCTCCCATATGGAAGCGATCAGGATTTTCTCTTTATCCCGAGTAGTCTAAAATGTCCTGATGTGGACATCTTTCATTGATTATGCTAGATTTTCAGAGGGCCTTTTATTTCTCAGACTTATAAACTTCAGTTCTAGGAATGTTTCTTATATTATTTATTTGAGAATTTTCTCCCAACCATTTTCTTTTTATTAGCTTTATTTATCAGGTGTTCTATATTCTACATTGATGCTTGAATTTTCTTATATTTTTCTTTGTCTATTTTGTTATATTTTATTGACTTTATTTTCCAGTCCTCTTACCGGACCTTTTCTTTTGACTGTCATATATTTTTTTTTCTAAAATCTCATCCTCGTTACTTATTCCATTTTTTGGTAGTTTCTTCTTCTTTTATGGATGCAATATTTTCTCTTTTCCCATGAAGGATTGTAGCTGTAGTTTTCTGGAAGTTTTCTTCTGCTCCCTGCATTGTTTCTCCTACCTCTAAATAACCAGTTGCTAAATAACCATTTAGGCCACTTACACTCCAAAAATGAAATACCGACACTTAATCAACAAAAGAAAGTTGTACTTGATATCCTGTTTGTACAAAGATAAAAATAGCTCTTCAAAAATAGCAGATTGAAGTTGATATTAAAAATGTCTACTTTGATAGTGAGCATGTCTCTCTCCCTGAGGTAATCTCTGCCACCATAGTAACTAGGACGTCTGGTGGAACACGTTCATGTCAGAGTTGCTCTTTTTTCGCACTAACACAAATATAAATATTTTACAGTGACAGTTGACAGTAAAGATTTGCACAGGACTTAGCTCTTTGTACTTTTGTTATAGTTCCATTGTTAAACAATGCACAGTAGCAGTTTTTTTTTTTAATGAAAAGAAAAAGAGCAGGATGCAGTAACTGAAAATCCAATGGGTAGAGCTCTGGTTGACCAGGTGCTTTGAGCTGCGGGGGCTGCACCTGCATCGTTCAAAGGATTTCTTTGTGGACTAAGATTTAGAACAACTTCACTGTGCCTCAGATACAGTGTTTAGAGAAGTTGTCTCTGGATTTATTTAATTAAGTACCCCAATATAAGTACATTTATTTATTTAGGAGATGTCACATGTATTTTACATATACCAAACACAAAATTTAAAAAGATGATCAAAGTAGGACACATAAATTAAAAAATTAAAATTTTCTACCTCTACCTAGTATATCATTCCTATTTTGGAGCCCACCGATCTGGAAACAAATGCCCCACTTACCTATAAAATGAAAGTTTATAGAATTCACCTCTATAACACATGAATAACTCGGTGAGAAAGGAATCTGGACAAGCCTATTTTTTTCTTCTCAGTGCCTATCTAAACCTCTCTATATTATAGGTTATTCTTCACCCATGGAAAAATTCCCTTAACCAGCCCTTGGTATAGAAACCCAGCACCCAGAAATCACGTGTTCCCCTATGTGATTTGAAAGTACTGTATTCAGCTGGCTGTTTTTGCGTCCTCAAAGTCCAGGATCAGATGGAATTTTCAGATTAGTTGCAGATGCCCTCCCCTCCCCCCTTTGTAACTGGGTGTGCTTTAATTCAAAAGGCAACTTTTCAGACCATTAAGCTTCAATACCGTTTAATGCCTTTGGGCTGTGGGGCTTGAAATCATAGAGAAGCCTGAATAAATGTTTTAAAATAAAATCTGGAAAGCAAAGCACATTTTTTTCTCCCTATAGCAAATTTGTTTTTAGTTTTGTGATTTTCTGCCTTGTTCAGACCAAATACCTTGGTCGTGTTCAGGCTGCAAAAGCCCCAGTGGATGGCCCCATTTGGCGCGGGAGTGGGCAGGCCGAGTCTGAGGGGTTCGGGCTGTCGTAGAGGGAGGAGGGCTATGACCTCTGCCTCCGTCTGCTTGTAGCTTTAAGACAGTCCCCAGGGACCCGTTTGTGTTCTAGGCCATAGGAACTCTTTTGCAGAATGAATAATATTTTCTCAAGCACTTTTAAGTTCTCATTCACAGCCTATTGTAAAAATAATTTAATGAATAAAATATGCTGTTTATAAGTCTCTAAGTGAATTCTTTTTTTTTTTTTTGAATGGCCTAAAAGAGTAGCTTTTTTACACACATTTTATACAATGGGTGAGTGGGATGTTACTCTGGTCAGAAGTTCCTCAAAATGATTTATGGAGAAAATTGCTCTCTGCCTGTTGTCTTTTTTAGCATCAATTTCGATTTGAACTCTTGATTCACTTGAACTTGTGCAGATCCTTGTCCCCATTTTTCAAGTGGGGACACTTATGGCTTGCAGATAGACAAATAACTTACTCCAGTCTAAGCCAAAGACAGTGGGGTAATCGGGGGACAAGTCAGGGTATTTGAAAACCTAACCAATGTGCTGCCTATCAGCTGTAGGGAAACCTCCTTAGTCAGAAACGCTCTGAAAATCAAGACAAGAAATGGGTTCTTCTGGACTTGGAGAAAGGATTTGCTAACTAAATCAATAATCTACAAAGCATAGTTTAGTGTGCATGCTGTTTTAAATCTGGGGAAGCAGCCAATCACATGAATTGGCATGCTGATTATGAGTTATTTCTCTATTTGTTAATCGGATCCCTAAGTAATCTCTTCTTAGCAGTGCCTTGTGAGCTGAACGAGTTATCACGTGTGGTTTAAAGAAATAAGCAGAGTGATTTAAAATAGCCTGTAACACAGATGAGACTGAACTCAGGAGTGTCGCGGTGCCTCGTGCCCGCTTTCACGTGGCAGAGTGCCGGCTTGTGACCTCTTTTCTGTTTATTCACACATTTGCTGTCATTTAATCTATGTGGAATTCTAAATTCTTTTATTATTTAAAATGAACAATTATTCTAGTTTTCAATGAGAAATTGCTTTTTGAAAGTCATTTTTCACCAAGAAGAAAATTTAACTTTATTGTTAAAAACCGTATCTCCACGATCCACTCCATTAGACCAGCAAGGCTGAGATGGACTTCAACTGAAAAGTAAGTGATCTTGTAAGAGTATGTCATATCGAATTTTTAAGTGACAGTATGAACATTCTCTTTTCTTTTTAGTCGGACTCTCTAGGAATAATTCATAACATTTGAGTAAAGTTAAAAAATATGTTCTCTGTTATTTTTGTCAGTGTGGTTCTTTAGGAATTTCAGGAAGCCTATAATTCTGGTAAAATGAAAGAGAATATTTTAGTATTTCTTGGTAAAAAGGAGGACTTCTTACTATAATCCTTCAAATAAAAAAGGAAATATAACTATGGGTTATACATTTACACAACCCTGCAAATACAAAGTCACTGTTTGACTTGAGTTGTTCTAACAAGTCTTCTAACCAAATCAATTCGAGTTAATCAGACACAGAGCACCACAAACTATCTGGAGTGATTTAGGAGGTGCCCTGCACAGGGCAGTTCCGAGGGAATCAGAATTCTTTTGAAGAGCTAAAGCTTTAAATTGTTAAGTGTTTAAAGTGGGAAATTAATCTTTTTTTAAAACTGGAAAACTGAGGTCAAGTTAGAATGATACAGCGTATCTTCTCAACAGAAAATAATACTGAATTGATTTAAGGGTGGGAGTTCCAGATGATTAGTCTTCAAATAAGGATGCTACTCTCTGGAATTCTGCATTAAACCCAGTTTCATCTTCACCTTGAACGAAGTTATTTTCATCCAACAAAGAGCATTTCCTGTGTGGTGGTAATAACACAATGAAATTTTATCAGGTGCCTCTGTAATGTATAGTCATCAATGAATCTAACAAGGGTACATTTTTATAAGAAAATCAATAAGAGAACACGATTATATTGTTCACTGCAGCCAGCATCCAGAAATGAAAAATAGAAAGGAAAATATGACTTTGCATTGGAGGGGCTTTCAGTGTATATAACATGCTTGGATCGCCTCTTCAAAGTTATTAGGTATCTAGAGATACTACAGGCAGCGAAGGGATAAAAATACGTCAGCCCTTTTTAAATGTCAGAAGCGACCCTGAAACCACTATTTCATCCCTAATCTATTGTTTGAATAAAATGCGTTTTTTTTTGTCCCACCAAAATGTTTGCGTGTGTAAGTTGAAATGTGTTGTGAGCTACTGTTTGGATACTTGTATGTACAAATGGGAATAACTATTCAAATAGCGAATTGAAAACAAAATCAATGGAGGATTCTACCACATAGATACCTGGAAAACATGGGAAATAAATTTTCTAAACCTCTGAGGACTGGAGAATTTGTGCTACGTCATCTACCTAGTATTGTTTCTCAATGAACGCATACTTGGGAAGAGTGATCGATATATGTTATTAAAAAATATAAAATACTTAAAATTTTAAAATTGACCTAATGTATGAACATGTCTTAAGAAGCACTTTTTAATAGTGGCAATATGATTCCATTACAATTCTTTAATTTTTCTTCCTTAAATATGTTTATTAACTTGAAATTGTAAAATCTGATTGTTTAACAAGTTTTGTCATTAAATTTGAACTATGCATTCACTATCACAAATGCATCTGATTCTAAAATATGAATTTATTTTGATATCTTGATTCTACTTATTTTGATCCTTTTATTTCTTAAACTTTTATAAAGGTGTACATAGGTACAGCTTTAAAAGGCAAATTATTTTCAAGGCTTAAAATTGAGAACAGCAGTCCTGGCTGGTGTGGCTCAGTGGACTGAATGCCGACCTGTGAACCAAAAGTTCGCCGGTTCGATTCCCAGTCATGGCACATGCCTGGGTTGCAGGCCAGGTTCCCAGCTGGGAGTGCGCGAGAGGCAACCACACATTGATGTTTCTCTCCCTCTCTATCTCCTTCCTGTCCCTGACCTAAATAAATAAATAAATAAATAAGATCTAAAAAAAATTGAGAACAGCAGCCTCTGACTCAGCCCTCTTAAATCCTCTCCAGTGCAACCACTTTTCACTCTTCTAACTTGTTCGTCTAGTACTTGTGATTGTGTTTCTGAATCACATCCTTACACTGTTATTAATTTTTTTTCAGCTTTTGGTTTTATCTATTAATTTCCTACCTTTAATGATGAGGTTTGGCTTATACACCCTTCCCCACTCTAGACACCTGCACTCACTTTGGTTAGATCAATATTCAATGTTTATGAGTAAGTACATCTTTCTCACAGATGGGCCACTTGATATGATAGCATTTCCTTTATTGTCTACTTTGTTATTTCCCCTGAAATTAATAACTCTTTTTCATTTGCTTAGTTTTCTGTTTTTGTTCTAGTTTAGCCCAAAATCCTGGACAAAGGGGTCAGTTTTCTCTAATGATAACTAAACAAATAGCTTTTTTCTCTGATACCTTTCTCCAGAATCCCCTTTTCACCTTGTTCCAGTCCAGGCTGGCTGCTGCCCCAGCAGCTCCCTCTACCATGATCCTGTAGATTCCCTTTGCCTTTCTCTAAGCTGGATTCCTTGCTTCCTGGACCCCAAACCTTCCTCTTTCTTATTTTATCACCCCTTTGGAAAGTGCCTGGTGTGTTAGCTTCCTAGTAAGAAAATGCAGAGAAAATAATTTTTCATCTTTGCATTTCCAAAAATGTTTTTATCCTATCCTTACATTTGATCAATAGTTTGGCTGAGAATAGAATTCTAGTATGCAAATAATTTTCCCTCAGTATTTTGAAAGCATTGCTCCATTGTCTTCTAGGTTCCAATTTTGCTGTTAACATTTTCTATGCCATGCTTTGCATGTGGTCTTACAGCAAATTTCCAGGATTTCCTCATTGTTTCCACAGTTCTAAAATTTTATGATTATGAGCTTTGAAATCAGCCGTTTTTTTCATTACTATGTCGGGTAGTTGAGCTCCCTGAACATGAAACCTCATGTCTTTCTCTTCTGTGTGCTCTTTTCTAGTGTTGTTTCTTCAGTGGTTTCCTCTGCATCTCTTTCCCTGTCCTTTCTTTCTTAAGCTGCTATAATCAAATAGTTTGGACTTTCTGAAAAAATTTTCTAAATTTTCACCTTATTTCTTCCATGGTCATGTATTTATCTTTTGAGAATTTTCCTCAACTTTATCTTCCAACCATTCTATTGCTCCCCACCTCCTATTTCAGTGGTTATCATTTCCAAGGACTTTTTTTTACTGTTCTTTGAATATAACTTATATTTTTAAGGATCTTATTGATTTTTAATGTTTTCTTCTGTCTCTGCATTGTTTTCTTTTTATTTATTTATCTAAATTGTTTTTACTGTTGTTCAATTACAGTTGTTCACATATTTCTCCCATTACTCTCCCCTGCCCTACCCACCCCCCACCTCCCACATTCAATTCTCCCCCATTGTCTTTGTCCATGAGTCCGTTATACATGTTCCTTGACTTGACCCTTCCCTTTCTTTCCCCCGTTATCCCCCTTCCCTCTCCTCTCTGGTCGCTGTCAATTTATTCTTCATTTCCATGTCTCCAGTTCTATTTTGCTCACTTCTTTGTTTTGTTGATTAGGTTCCACTTATAGGTGAGATCATATGGTATTTGTCTTTTACCAGCTGGCTTATTTCATTTAGCATGATGCTCTCCAGTTCCATCTATGCTGTTGCAAAGGGTAGGGGAGAATTCTTCTTTTTTTCTACTGCATAGTATTCCATTGTGTAAATGTACCACAGTTTTTTGATCCACTCATTTACTGAGGGACACTTAGGTTGCTTACAGCACTTGGCTGTTGTAAATAACACTGCTATGAACATTGGGGTACATAGGTTCTTTTGAATTGGTATTTCAGGGTTCTTAGGGTATAATCCCAGCAGTTGAATTGCCAGGTCAAAAAGCAATTCCATTTTTAGTTTTCTGAGGAAATTCCATACTGTTTTCCACAGTGGCTTCACCAGTCTGCATTCCTGCCAAACAGTGAACCAGGGTTCCCTTTTTCCCACACCTCACCAGCACTTGTTGTTTGTTGATTTGTTAATGATGGCCATTCTGACAGGTGTGAAGTAGTATCTCATTGTAGTTTTAATTTTCTTTTCTCTGATGGCTAGTGATGCTGAGCATCCTTTCATATGTCTCTGGGCCCCTCTGTATGTCCTCCTTGGAGAAGTGTCTGTTCAGGTCCTTTGCCCATTTTTTAATTGGATTGTTTGTCTTCCTGGTGTGGGGTCATGTGAGTTCTTTATGTACTTTGGAGATACAACCCTTGTCCGCGGTATCACTGGCAAATATATTTTCCCATATGGTTGGTTCCCTTTTCACTTTGCTGAGGTTTTCTTTAGCCGTGCAGAAGCTTTTTAATTTCATGTAGTCCCATTTGTTTATTCTTTCCTTTATGTCCCTTGCTCTAGGGGACAAATCAGTGAAGATATTGCTGTGTGGAATATCTGAGATTTTCCTGCTTATGTTCTCCTCTAGGACTTTTATGTTGTCACGACTTATATTTAAGTCTTTTATCCATTTTGAGATTTTGTGTATGGTTGTATCTCTTTTCCTTCCTTCCTTCCTCCATCCGTACTGTCCCCCTTCCCTTCTTCTCTTTCTCCCTTCCTCCCCACTTTTGTCTTTCATGGTAGAGTGTTTCTTAAATTTCTAATGATCCTCGACTGCTTATCTGTAAGAGTGAGTTTCCACCATGTGGTCCGGGAGCTGTGTGCCTGTGCCTAGTCAGTGCTAGATGAGCACTAGGCTTCAGTGCTAGAACTGATCGCACCCTTACAGGAAGGAGTGCCTTACTGGTCTTTTTTTCAAGCTTGGTCAGTTTTGTTCAGAGAGCAATCCTGCCTGGGGGCTATAAGCCAGGCTCCCAATCTTCTAGGAATTCCGTTGGGGAAGGGCACTGTTCCGTATGTAGATTTTCACTTAGTCCTCTTTTTAGTAAGGAAGTCCTATGTTCAGCTGTGATTTGTATTCCTATGTCCAAAGTCTCTGTAATTCAAACTTTCTAGAGAATAGATCTTTAGAATTCTGCCTGGTTAAGGGTAGGGTATTGTCTAACCATGCTTGTGTGAGAAGGGATCTGTCGTATATAACTACTACAGAATATGTAGTATTTTAACTCATCCTTTTGTTTTTAGTTCACCCCACCCAACCTCTAGAGGTATCAAGTGCCTCTAATTGCTGAGCCTTCCAGGGTTCTGTGCTGCAAATATACCTGCTGCCAGTTTCCTTCCTGCTGGCTCAGTGTCTGGTTCCTGAGTCTGCCTAGACAGGCAGGACTTCTCCAGCTTTCAAAGCTCTGCATTTTGATGACTGTTGTCTCCCCACCTCTTCTATTAGTCCTTGTGAGTGAATGCTTTTCCAAAAATCATTTGACTATCATTTCAGTGGTGATTTGGAAGGAACAAACAGTAAGTGAATCTGTGAAATCTACCATGTTTAAGTAGAAATGTCCATTCTCCTCACTTTTTGATTGTCCTTCCTAGGTTAGGCTTGCTTGATCTTCTTCCTTTTCTGGTTTCCAAAGTAGAGTTCTTTGAGACTCAGTCCTATGTCCTTCTCTTTGATGTCTACTTTGAAGACCTCATGAATACAAGTGCTCTTCTGCCACTTACTTCCAAGCCTGTATCTCCAATCTTATTTTTCATTTTAACTCAAGTTCACATTTCTATCAGCCCAGCAGGGCAGGAACCTAGGCTGAAGCAATTGAGATCTCAGGTGCAAAAGTTAAGGACGTACTTCCTCTCATGGTTGAGTGACCCAAGAGTGATACCTTCTGAATATTTATTTATCCAATTTATTGGTGTTCAAGGCCAAGTTCATCATCTTTCCATTCACAATCCTCTCTCCCCCATTTGTCTTTTAGTCTTTGTCACTAGCACTTCCACTCGCCCTGTCAGATTCAGTTCTCTCCTTTACCGACTTCCCAGTAGTCCGATTCAAAGTTTTATCTATCTTTTCTTTTAAAATACATCTTTTATCTATCCCTCCCAGTAGGGATTTTAACTCCAGAAGCCGTGAACAAAAACTTCTCCTGCTTAAAAATTTCTTAAACACTGTTTTCATCACTTTTCACCTAAAAAACTGTAGTGTCTATTTCCTACCCATTCAAATCTAAAATGTCTACTGTACTTTCAAAACCCTCTGTCATCTGACTCTGCTTCACCTTGAATGACATCATCTGTCTTTTAAGGTTTAATACAAGTCAGAACACCTGCATGAAGTTTGAGTCACTACTCATTACTGACTAGTGTGTTTGGTTTTCTCCTTTCACCTGCTCTCACACAACTGTCCATTTTATACTTACTTTTACACTGACCTGTAGCAATCCATGCTTTGGGGCCATCTCCTTCTACTCATTGGTCCACAGCCAAGTCCATCATCTTCCCACTCAGAACCCACCTCTCTTTCTTTTCCTTACCTTTCCTTCTAGCTGTGTCAGTAGTACCTCTAATCTCTCAGTGCAATTTCTTTATCTTCCCTCTGATATTTTTATTTAAAGTTCTATCAGTTTTCCCATTATGTACTTTATGTTTTTATTTCTGCCTCCTCATCTAAGTAGTAAGCTCCTGAAAGGCAAGGTGCACATGTGAACATGGCTTCTTGCAGAATCCTAAGCAATTAGAATTTGCTTAGGATTTTGAATTCACAGTGGTAGGTAAGGAAATCTCCTCCAATACTTCATGCAATGGTTATTCATGAAAAAGAAAGACTAACTGACTTCTTAGCAAAAGAATATTATTTCAAAAGAAAAGGCTATTTTAGGGTTATCTTAATTGTATGTTGGAATTATCATTTAGTATATACTTTTAAAATATTTGTGTAATTAGATAAAATGTTTTAAACCAAGTGCTGAAACTGTAAAACCTAAACTATAATTATTCAAGATATATTTATGGTGACTATGATTATCACCAAGCTGCAGTTTTGCTTAAAGGTTTATATGATGAAAAATAGCAAGAAAGTTTCTAAACACCAAACTCTGCCTTCTAAAATGCACCAATTCTTGGTGAATGCCTGCGATTTTATTAACAATAATAAGAGGTTTGAAAGCAAAGAAAGAACAAAGAATAATTGTAATAACTCTTGGATGAATTTTACAACCTTTCCAGAGCACATCACCTGGTATTTTATTCAGTTATTCCAAAATTTCCCCAATAATAAACCTCTGCAAACTATCAAATTCCCAGCTATTTGGGAAATAAGCAATTCAATTAGGAAATGCTAAATGGGGTTGAAATAGTGCTTTCGGGGTGATATATGAGGTTTGAATTGAAGACTTGAGTCTCAGAGCTTTCTAGCCTTCTCTGGCATCTTATGAGGACAGAGAATTACAGTGATGTTCTTGATTGTTTAGACTTGGACTCAGCACTGCTTAATTCTCCAGTGTGGTCTTGCAGTGTTTGTGGAGGTGGACCTAGTCACTCATGAGATCCCTGCCTCCATAACCCCGCCCCCCTTTCCCATCAGCTTCCCAACTGTAATTAACAAGTGTGCTTGGCCATAGAGCTGCGCAGCTTCAATGTGCCCACGAATCAGCAGGGATCTTATTATAATGCAGCTTCTGATTGGGTGGGTCAGGTTGCATCCCGACAGCCTCAGTTTGCAGAAGCTCCCAGGTGATGCCAATGCTGCTCCTCGAAGGAACACGCTTTTGAGTTGTAAGAAGGTAGGAATATTCAGAGGAATTTGTTCATGCTCCAGATTGTGTTATTTTTTAAGAGTAAGAGTGCTGCAGACATGCTGAACTTCCTTACGTTGAACTGTCATGGTCTCTTACTGATAACTACAGACCCATGATTTTGTACTTCATTTGCATCTCCTGGTGGCCCAGTGGGTACCTGTTCTTACATCTGGGAAGGCCAGCATCGCAGACAGGTATGTGTTCCTTAAACTCACTGCGTCAACACTGATCAGGGAGGGCTCTTGAAAGCCAAGGGAACTAACTATTCACAGCTCCTCAGGTTCGTCTAATTTGGGGATTGGAGGTATTTCCAGTGCCATCCAGCTGAGTAATTGGAGCTTTATTTTCAAGAGTGCTGCTCTGAAGTACTTAGCTTTGAAGAACATTGGAGGGCCCACCACTGGCGGGGAAGGCAGCAGGTGGACTGCAGGCCTCTGATTTATGGGGCCTCTCACCTGCCCGTTCAGCGGGGAGTCACTTGCCAGATACTGAAACAGAAATATGACTCTTGGTGGTGATAAACGTTCTCAGAAGAGGGCGTGAAATGTGACTGGGAAAGGAACTGAAGAAGAAAGTAACATTTTGTTTACTGAGCCACACTGGGCTTCTCTCTCTGGGAGAGGGTGGGTGGGTGTCCTTCCTTTGGGTACTGATGTAAAAATGTAAGGCTCTGTGTTTCCAAGCTCAAGGAGATTTTCCCAAAGGCTGGTTTTGTCTAGAGTTTCAGAGGATTGACTCGTTTAATGATATAGATTAGATGGGGATATCTTCCTTGACAAACTGATTGTATTTAATTTTAATTTAAAATAACTTATTTATTTTCTAGGGCCAGGTTGAGTAGCCATTTGTTTGAGTTGAAAGACATTTTGCATGCACTGTTTCTCTATATTTGCATATTTGAGAGAAATGGCCTCTGTGAATTGGAAATGATAGTTTAGATTAGTTTGAGTAGTTATCTAACCACGAGATTAAGGAGCCCTTTTAGATCAGACTAAGCAAGCAAGGACTGAATTGATTTACCACTTCCTTTCATCTGTGGTTCTCAAAGGGTGGGTTCCAGACCAGCAGCACCAGCTCACCTTGGAAGTGATTAGAAATGCAAACTCTTAAGCTCTGCTCCAGATCTACTCGGCCCCAACCCCCACCAAGTTCTGCATCTTTTTTATATATTCAGTGCAACCAACTGTAGAAGTTTATAAAGTAAGTGAAAGATCCCACCCAACTGCCCCTCACCCACCACAGCTTAACTCTTCTGAGTGCCTGCCCCACCTTTTATGAAAATAGTTGAGTTTATTTTCTTTAATTTTTATTCTGAAATAATTTTAGATTCACAGGAAGTTGCATAAAACAAGTACACAGGGTGGTCCTATGCATCCTTCACCCGGTTTCTCCAAATGCTAACCTCTTGTCAAAGTAGAGTACAATGTCAAAACCAGAGGCCTGACATTGGCAGAATCCACAAAACTTATTCAGGTTTCACCTGAGAGTTTTACTCACACTCAATTATGTGTGTGTGCGTAGTTCTATGTAATGTCCTTACATGCATAGATTTGGGTAACCACCGTCATAATCAAGACACAGAACTGATTCCATCCCCACAAAGCTCGCTTGTTTGTCTCTTTAGCTGTACCTGCCCTTCGCTCCTCCACTCCCATCTTTAACCACGAGCAACCACTAATCTGTTTTTCATCCCTGTAACTTCACTTTAGTTTTATTTTTATTAATAAGTTTATGTTTGTTATAAAAATAAAACCATACAGTACGTGACCTTTGGGGATTGGCTTTTAAAAACACTCGATATACTTCTCTGAGATTGATCCAGGTTATTGCAGGAATCAATAGTATTTCCTTTTTGATGGCTAAGTAGCATTCCATGCCAAGGATGTCCCAACATTGGCTTAGCCGTTCACTCATGGAAGGACGTCTGGTAGCTTCCGGTTTTTGATGATTATGAATAATGTTGTCATAAACATTCTTGCACAGGTTTCTATGTGAATGCAAGTTTTTATTTCTCTGGGAAAAAAGCCCCAGAATGTAATTACTGGGTTATTGTAATTGCATATTTGTTTTTTAAAACTGCAAACTATTTTGCAGAGTGCTTGTATCATTTTATATTCACGCCAACAACTCAAGAGTAACCTGGTTTTTGGCCTCCGTTTTTATGTAGCCATCTATTCTGATAGGCATGTAGTGATATCTTACTGTAGTTTTATTTTGAATCTTTCTCATAGTGAATGATTTTGAACATCTTTTTATGTCCCTTTATACCATCTGTATATTCTCCTTGGTGAAATGTTGGTTCATGTCCTTTGCCTATTTTCTATTGGATTGTTGGATTTTTACGGTTGAGTTTTAGAGTCCTTCAGATATATGGCTTGTAAATATTTTCACCCAGTCTGTAGCTCATTTGTTTATCCTTTTAACAGGGTCTTTTGCGGAGCAAAAATTTAAAATTGTGGTGAAGTGCAACTTATCATATTTTCCTTTTATAAATTGTGCTTTTGGTACCCAGTGTAGGGACCCTTCTCCTAGCTCTAGTTCCCCAAAATTTCCTCTTCATTTTTTCCTAAAAGTTTTATGATTTTTCTATCTAAAACTATTGTCCTTTCGAGCTAACTATGTTGAATAAAAGTAGTAACATAGGACGTCTGTACCCTGTTCCCAGTCTTGGGGAAAAGACATTCAATTTTTCACCCTTAAGAATAGTGTTAGCTGTAGGGTGTTTTGCAGTTGCTCTTGTCAAGTCGAGAAAGTTCTTCTAGTTTGCTGAGGGGTTTTTACCGTGAATGAGTGTTGAATTTTATCAAATGCTTTTTCTTCATCAGTTGAGATGATCATATGATCTTTCTTCTTTAACCTGTTGATTTGTTGGACTACACAGTTTGCTTCTTGAATAATGAATCATCTTTGAATACCTGGAATCAATCTCGCTTGGTTGTGGAACATAATTCTTTATACATTTACTGGTTTCGATTCGCTAACAATTTGTTGGGGGATTTTTGTGTCTAAGTTCACTAGAGGTATTTTTTTTTAAGTCCTTTTTTTGGTGCTATTTGTCTGATTTTGGTATTTGGGTAATAAAGTCCTCATAAAAAGAATTGTCCCCTCCTATTCTTTTCTCTGAAAGAGTGTGCAAAATTAGTATTAATTCTTCTACAACTGTCTGGTTGAATTCTCCAGTGAAACTATATAGGCCCAGAAAATGTTGGGGTGGGGGAAATTTCTGAATTATGCTTTTAATTGATCAGTTATAGTACTATTTAGATTATCTATTTTATCTTAGTTAAGATTTGGTAACTTGTGACTTTCTAATGTGATTGGTTCATTACTTCTACATTATTAAATTTGTGAGTGTAAAATTATTTGTAGTATCACTTACCATTTTATGGCTGTAGCTTCTGCATTGAAATCTGTTTCATTCCTGATATTAGTAATTTGTGTCTTCTCTCTTGTCTTCATCAGTCTTGCTCGTTTATTAACTTTATTGCTTTGATTTAAAAAAGAACTTTTTTTAATTGACTTTATTGTTTTCATGATTTCAATTTCACTGTTTTTCTCTTTTACTTATTATTTCCTTTCCTCTTTTTGCTTTGGGTTTATTTTATTTATTTTTTATTTATTTTTTCAAAGATTTTATTTATTTATTTTAGAGAGAGGGGAAGGGAGGGAGACAGAGAGGGAGAGAAACAGCAATGTGTGGTTGCCTCTCACATGGCCCTCACCGGGGACCTGGCCCGCAACCCAGGCATGTGCCCTGACAGGGAATCAAACCGGGACCCTCTGGTTCCCAGCCCGCGCTCAATCCACTGAGCTACACCAGCCAGGGCTTTGCTTTGGGTTTATTTTGATCTTCTTTTCCTAGTTTCTTCGGGCAGTACTGAGAAGAAAACATGTTTATGTCAGGAAAATGAAAGGTCTCAAACCAATAACCTAAGTTACCAACCATGTGACTTGAGGATTGGAAGTTTCAGTCCTATGAGCTTGACCTTCAGGGGAGGGAAGAGGGGCTGGAGTTGAGCAGATTACTAACGGCCAATGATTTAATCAATTATGCATAAATACTGAAGCCTGTATGAAAACAGAAAAAGGAGAGGGTCCAGAGAGCTTCCTCTGGAGATGCGGGGAGAGTGGAGCTCCACACCCTTCCTCATACCTTGCCCGTGCACCTCTTCCATCTGGCTGTTCCTACCTTATATTTTATTATAATAAACCAGTGGTCTAGTAAGCAACATAGTCTCTGAGTTCTGTGAACCACTCCAGCAAATTAATGGAACCCAAGGAGGGGGTAATTGGAACCTCCAACCTATAGCTGTTGGGTCAGAAGCACAGCTGTGGCATCTGAAGTGGGGAGAGTGCAGTCTTGTGGGACGGGGCCTTAACCTGGGGGTCTAGCACTGTCCCCAGGTAAAGAGTATCAGAAGTGAATTGAATTGCAGGCACCCTCCTGGTGTTCAAGAATTGTTTGGTGATGTGTTGGAACCCCCCACTATGTCGGGATTGGGCCCCAGAACCCTTTCATCCTCCATCACGCTCTGTCTTCCTGCCTCTGGGTTTTCTTCATGCAGTTTGTCTCTATCTGAGATGTCCTCCATCCATACTTGTATCTGTTGAAATTTTCCATTCCTGATCATCCCAAATAACACTGTAAGCATGTCCTGGATCACTCATTAAAATACAGAGTCCTTGGCCCCACCCAAGAGCTCCATGGTTCATTTGTCATGTTACTTAAGTATTGATTTAATTGCCAACTACTTCCATAAAAGATTTGTAACTGAAGGTAAAAGGTCTCTGAATGCTTGATTTTCTAAATGAAAGAGACCTTCATAGTGGTCTGGTATATTTATTAATCATAGAATGCTTTAGTATCCTCAATATGAGCATGAAAAATGCTATTCCTTTCCCCTACGCAGAATAAAATATAGAATATTATGAGAGCAAAAAAAAATTACAGCACAAGAGAGAAATACAGCAGAAAGCAATATGGTACCACCTTGTTTGTGTTTTCGGGCAAACTGTGTTATGCTGAAGAATTTATGCAAAATAATTTCAGGAGCTTTTGGTAATGTGATGCACAGAACACTGATTCTCTCTAGTACATAGTGACTTATTCAAGGAGTATGAAGGAAATTGACTCCTTAGGTGCTATAATGTCTATAAATGTTGAAGTGCAAGTGCCAAACAGCAATTTTGAGAATCATAAAACATAATAACAACATTATTATCTTAGCTTTAGAGTCTAAAGGGACTTTAGAAAGTATCTCATTTAATCCTTGCATTTTATAGACAATAAAAATGGAAACCCAAGCTATTATGTCACGACAGACACTCTTACAGTGCTTTGAGGATACAGCATCATTTCATCTCACTGTCTTTTAGATAGGTTGTGATTATTATTAATAAGGAACCAGAATGACAGAGAGGTTAAGTAGATCACACAGCTAATAGTTGATAGATTTGAGTCTAGGCAGGCTGACCCCAGAAGTCTGCTCTGAACCGCTACCCTTTACTAGAGAAATAAGCCACAAGTGCCCTGAGGCAAGTCACTTCTCTTCAATAAGGGTAAAACTCAGCTCTCTTGATTTCTACCACAATATTCTTTCCACCTCACCAGGCTACATATAAACATGTCAGATAAATTGCAATTTCTTTTGGACCCCGTACTGTTCTCGGTAGGAGTCTGTTGCATCTCATAGCTACAGGAAAGTATGTACTTCTAATAGTCTCAGGAAAATCTTCTGAAGTTGGCCAGAATTTCAAAGTCTCCGCCTTTAGCACCACACAGGCAGATAAATAACTTAGTGTCACCATTACATTAATGAAAATATAAGAGCATTATGAATAACCCAAATAACCATTACCACTTAAGAGTTACCTTATGCCCTGGCCAGGTAGCTCAGTTGGTTACAGGGTCGTTTGGATGTGCCAAGGTTTGATCCCGGGTCAGGGCACAGGCAAGAAGCAACCAATGAATGCATAAATAAATGGAACAGCGAATCTCAATCTCACCCTCTTCCTCTCTCCGTCTCCCCTCTCTGTCTCCCCGTTCTCTCACTAAAGTCAATAAATAAAAATTTTTTAAAAGAGTTACCTTATGTTTCTTATAGGCATATGTTATGGGATGAATTGTGTAACTTCCCCAAATTCATAGGTTGAAGTCCTAACCCCCAGCACATCAGAATGGACTATATTTGGAGAGAGGGCCTTCAGGGAAGTAATTAAGGTAAAACAAGGTCATATTAGCAGGCTGTAACTCAATATGACCGTGTCCTTATAAGAAGAAGAGGTTCGGACACAAACAACACAGGCACAGGGACAACTATGTGAAGGCACAGGAGAAGGCAGTCATCAGCAAGTCACGGAAAGAGGCCTCAGAAGAAACCAAGCCTGAGGAGACCTTGATCTTGGACTTCCAGCCTCTAGAACTGTGCAAATACAGATATCTGTTATTTAAGGCACCCAGTCTGTGATATTTTGTTATGGCAGCCCGAGCTGGTTAATTCAGCATAATTGGTAGAGCCTGGGAGTTCTGAGAGTGCTGATACTTGAGAAAACCCTTTGGTCATTAAGGGGTTCTTTACTACAGGTTTGCTTTGCATAAAACCCTTAGTGAAAAGAGTTGTGTAGTTTGGGGGGTAGTGCCCTCTCTGTGTGTAGCGTGTTTCCCTCCACAGCAGGTTCAGCCTGAACTTCTCTGCTAGAGCTCCAGAAATAGCTCCTCATTTTTGCTCACACCTTCAATGACCAGGACAAATACAGTAATCAAAGTGACATTGACCACCGTCCTGACTGTCTGTGTCTTTGGGCAAAGTTCTGGATTGAGTCCTAACAGCATGGTAAAAAAGACAGCGAGTTCTGGCTTATCAATTGGTCATGGTTTGGACAGTATTTAAGCCATTTTAATTTAATGGTGTCTACTTTGAGGACAATTTCTGTTTTTCAATACCTAGTGGGGATAACTTAAAAAAGAAAAAGACAAATATGAGGGTCCCAGTTTGATTCCCAGTCAGGGCACATGCCTGAGTTGTGGGCCAGGTGCCCAGTGAGGGCCATGTGAGAGGCTACCATACATTGCTGTTTCTCTTCCTCTGTTTCTCCCTCCCTTCCCCTCTCTCTAAAAATAAAATCTTAAAAAAAAAAGAAAAAAACAAATATGCTTTTTAGAACATGAACTTTGGAAAGGAAGCTCTAGCAATTATAAGGGGATCAGGGACACTGTACTCACTGCTCCCAGGACTCACAGTGAGGGACCGCAACAAGTGTTTTTGGGGAAAAGATGCTTTGGAAGGTTATCCTTCAATTGGGAACTTTCAAATTTAAGATGCTGCTAGAAAGCACATATTGTGTGATAGTTTATTGTAAAACGATTCATTACAGCCCTTCTGCCTCTTCCCCCAAACTCAAAGGAATATAAAGACATTTTGCATAATGTTTCCTTTTTTAGGTCTTTTGCAGACAGCATAAGCAATAACATCACTTTTCTTTCAGAATAAAATGTGCGTATGGGCTAAGGAAGGAGATTGGACACCCTGCACTTTTCTCAGTCTTGTCATAAGTATCAGCATAGAAGGTAAAAAATAATGCTGCCAGATACTCGCCACCAGAGAATTCCCCGAGCAGAGTTATACCAAGGCACAAAGTGAGTTGTCAGTTTTGATAGAATATAAAAGATTTTAATGCCTTAGACCCATAAAGCCCAGGAAGTAGCAAAAATGATAACCATTAAAAAAAGAAAACCACAATTTTGACATATTCCACATATTTTTAAAAAATTTTTATTGATGAGAGAGAGAGAGAGACAGAGAGAGAACACCATTGATTTGTTGTTCCACTTACTGATGCATTCATTGTTTGGTTCTTGTGTGTGCCCTGACTAGGGATCGAACCCACAACCTTGGTGTATTGGGACGATGCTCTAACCAACTAAGCTATCTGGCTAGGGCCACATATTTTTAACTACCTCAGATTTTAGATAAGTTTTGTTGTCTTTAAATCCACAAAGTAATAGGAAATGGTAAAAAAACAATAAGAATAGTTAAAAAAGTTCTGACGTGATTTAGGAGTTCTAATTGCTTCAGATTTTATACAATTTTTGGTTTTCTTTAGTAGATAATATATACTTAATGAACATACATACAATTCATGAGGTATTTATGATCGTACATTGGTTGGATGAAGGACTAAGAAGGAAATGCATATTTTTAAGCATATTACTATATTTGCAAGGGGGACCCCTCAAAACTGGAATTTATTTATAAAAAGTTGTGTATTTTTTCTTACATGTTTAAACTTCAGTCACCTTCAATGCACTGTTCATTTGGTCCCATGCATCTATCGAGTCTTTTCTCACTGCTCAAAACAGTTTTTGAACTCATTGCTGATTTTGATGCCTTTTAGTGCTTCTGCTGCTTTTTGTTTCACCTCTTCTGCATCGGCAAAATGTTCCTCTTTGAGGGCTTTTTTCATCCAGAGAAACAAAAAAAGTCATTGGGGTTGAGACCAGGTGAATAGGCAGGGTAGGGCACGGGGTCATGCTGTTTTTGGTCAAAAACTGCCGAACACTCAGCGCAGTGTGTGGGCAGGTAATCTTGTAAATCACCCATCACGGAATGGGAAAATGCATTGAAAGAGTTTTAAAAAAATTCATTGAAGCCGAACGCAGCCTCTCACAACAACACCATCTGGTACACAGATATGGGTGGGTTCCTAGAACACTTAGCTAGCAGAGGAAGCCTGTACTGCAAGGGTCCTGCCCTCCAGAAGATAACTCTGGGTTTTTTTGGGGCCCCCCTCCTATTAATTTCTCGGAACTTGCACTGAGTGCAGTATTACTCACGAAGCAAACGTAAGATGATTGTTTTTGGTCTGCAAGTCCTGTATTAAATTGATGTTGCTGGCAGCAGTGATAGATAGTGTTGTGGACATAAAACTTTCTTTGTCTAACGTTCCTGACAAATGTTTGATTGTCCTGGAGCAGCCATCTGTGTGTTTGTGAAATCTTGTCGGATGCTATATCACTATTTTCATGAAGACTTTGCATTGACATGCAGGTGTTCTCTAAAGCATTTCTTCATGTGCTGATTTCTCCGTAGACACTCAGCAGACGGATCCTGCACATGAGCAAAGCTGCATTGAATCTTGAAACCAGCGATAGGCCGGCTAGCTCCGGTGGGTAAGCTGTGAAAGGGAAGGAAGAGAGCAAAGTGGCAAAGAAAACATGCTCAGGGGCTGCCTTCTTCCTCAGACTCAGTAATGCACTTAAAGTGGTGGCTTAACATGTTGAAAATGATGTGAAACTCTAAGAGCAACAAGTCAAACAAATGGCGAGGCTTGGGGGATTTGTAAAGGGATCCGGACCTTTCTAGTGCAGATTACCAGGCCATTAGTTCAAAGGCAGCTGTGCTCAGCCATTACTAAAAGTTATTGCACATGATGGCTTCCTGGGCCAGCTGGGAAGTGGGGCGGGTGCTCCTGGTTCCCTTGTAGACAGCTGGGCAGCTGAAACCCCAGCAAGGAGGACCACTATTTCAGCTGGCACTCAGGCAAACTGGAACTCACCAGAGCTCCCACGATCTGCTGAGCCCTGCTGCCATCTGCCTTCTTAACGCCCCCCGGGGCTCTGCAGGCTCATGGCGTGTGCCGGCAGAAAACGTGCCCTGCGACTGTGTGAACCACACAAATTTTGTCAGCCCAGAGAAAAACCTTTCATGCATGGATTCAGCTGCTGGGAGTCATGCTGGTATATGGAGGACTTGGCTTCTGGGTTTGACTCCATGTCTCTGAAAATGACACATAACTCTGAGTTTCCTCCAGGCCCCTGTGCCACCGCAAAGCACCAAGAGGTACCCCAGGGAGTTACCTCCAGAAGAGTCATGGTGCAGGCCTTTGATTAGACTGGGACTCAGTGAAATTTATACAAAGGTACATACTGCCTTCACAGAGCCTCCAATGCTACGATGCGATATTCGGGATTGCAACTGTGCGGAACCTAATACACCTGGCTAAGCTTCCCAGGAAATATGGAACAGTTTTGCCAAATCAGAAAAGTAATCGCATTCTGAGTAGTCAGGTTAGGATCATACTATTCAAACCAGCCTCGCGCAGAGGCAGGTAGTGGCCAACTGGCCCACCTGAGTTGGGAAAGCTGGTAAGTAGGGTGTTCTCTCTCTGTGACCTCCACCCACTGCACATCATTTGGAACTGAGCAGAGAGGCTAGGGGCTGACAGGAGGCAGTGGTGGCTGGGCAGAAAGCCATGGTTAGGTCTGGGGTTCTAGGGGTGTGGGTTGCAGTCCTGGATCTACCAAGAATAATCCTGGCTAGTTCCATAAGCTCTTTAGAA
Organism: Micronycteris hirsuta; assembly: GCA_004026765.1. NCBI lineage: Eukaryota > Metazoa > Chordata > Mammalia > Chiroptera > Phyllostomidae > Micronycteris > Micronycteris hirsuta. Next base: position 130,900 of record PVJI01002455.1, read on the forward strand.
CCTCAGTGTTCCCGTCTGTAAAATGGGGCACTGTACAGGAAGGGCTTCTGAGCTATCCAAGGTGCTATTTTTAAAACAGTGAATTCTTCAGAAGGCAGTGATTATCAAGATATAAATCATCATGACTGAAGCCATTAATTAAATTATATAGACTCTCGGTGAATGAACAAAATCTGTTTATTATGTAGACAACTGGGGATATGAGGTTAGAAAGCAGAATCCACAATGGCATTCAAATTAACGTTGCTTTGTAAAATGCATGCGTGTGATGAAGACCGCACAGAAGAGAGTGAAAATAGCTGTGTATGTATGTGTATTTTTTTTAATACAAAATTTTTATCTAAATACAGATGTGGTTTTTTAATATAAATTTTTTCTAACATTTTATTTATTGCACCCATTATTTTTTTCAACAACTCAAAACAGACTTCCAAATAGCTTTTATCTTTAAATTTGCTTTATGGGGGTAGTCACACTGCCTTGAGAAAAAAAAAACCTTTATTAGGCTGCACTTACTACATTACCTTGAAAATAGTGCATTTATAGATCTACCTTCCACCCAAAACCACAGAAAACAAAAAATATAGATGTCTGGTTTTGTCAGTTCCTATAAATAAAAGGAGGCAGAGGCAGTAAATATAGAAAGATGGCATGTTACATTACCATAACACACCAAAAACCCAAGGTGAGGATGAAAGTGCTATTTATCAACCCACTGAAGGCTGCGATTCTGTGAATTTTTGTGTCTCCCATGTTACGGGAGTTTAGATAATTCCAGGATTTGATTCTTTATCTTAGGACCGTCATCTTTGGAAAGCTCTTTAGTAAAACTAAGAGGTAGAGTCTGGAAGATGGAAGGCTGATGAGGAACAAAGATGAACGAGTGGCGTGCGGAGTATTTACACTCCAGATAGCAACAGACAGCAGGGAAGTGTTCACAGTCGAAGGGAATCTGAAGTATCTATCGCAATGCCCATCACTTCCACATGTGTTTGCTTGTCCGCAGCCCTGAGCTGTGGCAACACCACACGATTTCTGCTTAGTTTCTTTCCAAAAGTGCCATTCCAGGTCAGGAATTCATTTCTCTGATTTTTTTTCCTTAATCCTCACCTGAGGATATGTTTATTGATTTAAAGAGAGAGAGAGGGAGGGAGAAAGAGAGAGAAACATCGATGTGAAAGAGGAACATCAATTAGTTGCTTCCTGTACATGCCCCGATTGGGGACTGAACCCCAACCTAAGTATGTGCCCTGACCAAGAATTGAACCTGCAACCCTTTGGCGTACAGAATGATGCTCCAACTGACTGAGCCACCTGGCCAGGGTCATTTCTCTGACTTTAAACTACAAAAGTGGTAGCAAATAAAACAGAGAAGTCTAAATGGTATTTGCATTAATTATATTTCTTTTCACCTTGAAGAAGTAGTTCTCTTGCTCTCTGTTTCTGTCTCTAAGTAGGCATGCATTTATTTATGATTAGGTGTTTATCCTTGTAGAAAACATAATCATGGCTTCCTAGCATTGAAGTGAACCAGAGTATTATTGAGTGTAAAGAATATAGCCTGCCTGCCTGCCTGGCTGCCTGGCTGCCTGGCTGCCTGCCTGCCTGCCTGCCTGCCTGCCTGCCTGCCTTCCTTCCTTCCTTCCTTCCTTCCTTCCTTCCTTCCTTCCTTCCTTCCTTTTTCTTTTTCTTTGTCTTTTAATTCAGAAGTTTTCAAAACCTAGTCTTGGTTGCTAAGGTAATGGGAGAACAGAGAAGAAGGACTAACAGTTGCTGAAACCTATCCCATTCTAGGCTCTGCTGCACGCTTTAAGTGTTTCGTTCCATTACCCCCAGGCCAGCCTCTGAGACAGACACTGTTCTCCCCAGTATGCATAATAAAGAACGTCACAGAGGTTGCACGAGTGAGCCCTAGTGCACAAATTTTGACTTGGGTACACAGGGATTGCAGGTGGAAGCTGTGCAGAGCGCTTCCTCACAGAAGATGTCCCTCCGAGTTGGGGACCACCTCCAACTGGGTGGAGGCTCCAGGAGTGCAGGGACAGCCTCTCTCTTTCCCCATCCAATCCCTGCACGTGGGGGGCCTGAGGCCAAGCTGCACATGGGGGCCCTGGGCCTTGGCCCAACCACCGTTCTTCTCTTCCAACACTGAAGCTCTATCCTCTTCCACCCCACCACAGCGAGTCCTTTGCTTCCACCTCAGGGCCATTTGGACAAGGGATTTGGGCTCTGGGGTACCTGGAGCATGGACTAGAAAATGGCGGATGGGCCAAAGCAAGCTCTCTAGATTGTAGGGCCCAGGGCAGGGGTAATGGTTGCCTGGGTTTAAGGGGGATGTTGCCAACTCAGGAAACGCTGTTGAATGAATGATTGACAATGAAGCACAGCCACAGAGAGATAGTGCTAGTTAACCTCCCGGGTCCCCCGGCAGCAGGCGGCTGTGCAGTGGGTTTCTCTGGATGAAACGCTCACTGTACTTACTGTACTCTAGCTATTACTTTCCTGTACTTCTCTATAACCTTTAAGGGCATTCATTGCAGAGTAAGCTGCATCTACCTGAGTGTCTAATAAAGAGATAATCTCAGGTCTTTTTACAAATGACTCAAACCAATAGAAGTTGGACACCCTGGGAAATAGCCTGGCCCCTCAGGTTCTTTCCTTGCCTATCCCCAGTAATTTCCAGGTGGCATTTCATTTCTGACAATGTTTATCAAGTTTAGATTATAGGTGAAATTGCCTGCAGGTAGAGGCCAATTAAACTGGGCCATCCCAATAAAACAAATGTATGACCCAAACACATTTTTGCCAGATGAAGACAAAAATAATTTCTCTTATAAGTAGACCAATGCTATATGGAGTTTTGAAGTTCAAGTTCAGGAATAGCGTGAACACAGGTTATGCTGAGAGAATCTTCGTGGAGCGGAGGACGGTCCTGGAGGTGGATCAGAACTCCATTTGTCTTCCTCAACTCCTTTATCTTAAGAACACAGTAACGATTCTGAGAAATTCAAAATATCCCTCACCTAGAGAAAGGGAAGAACGAAAAAAAAGGTATGTGTATTCAGTAGACAGGAATTCCATTAAAAAAATTGACAATTACTTAGAAGTCAGGAAGCCAATTTTAAAATCAATACGCTGCTTGAGAAGAGCAACGTGATGTGGTGTCAGAGTAGGAAGCGTTATGAAAGCTGCATTCACTTTGCATCAGGCCTGACTTCGTCCTGGTCAGTGCTGAGACATCGGAGAAAGGGAGGTCCGAAGGCGGAGTTATGATTTCACCTAAATCTGTCCACTCTGCTGACCAAGCCATGAGCTGAAAATCGGGTTTGAGTTGCTTTGAGACTCCCATTTGCTTGGTTTTAATTGTAAAAGAACATTTCCATCCACAACACCCTGCCCCCATCCCTAGAATAAACACCGTAACTACGAACAGGAAAACCCACAGAATGGGGTCCCTTGCGTCCCACTCAGGTTCTTGGTGGCACTGCAAAACACAGTCTGAATGTCATCCACAGGGCAGTGCACCACAAAGGGAGTTGTAAAGTAAATTACATGAAACGGATTTTCATCACTTCTGCTTTAGCTTGTAAGAGAAAGTCAACGTCATCCATATATATACATTACTGAAGGATAATTTCATCTTATTCAGCCGAAGGGGCAGAGATATATCTAATTTGTGAAAGATTAAGTCTAATTTGCAGGGTCATTATCGGGCTGAGGAGGTGTTCGGGAAAACGGGCTCTGAGAGGAAGTGAAGACAGACAGCTGGAATGGAACCAGGAAGACAGAACGGAGTTTCTTTTTTCAGTGTTTGGTACAAAGCCTTTTCCCATTCGTTTTAAATTACTAAGAAAAGTAAACATTTTGGTAAATGTTTCAGAGAGATTTATAGGTGACCCTAAATGCAATCTACTTGGTGACTGACTCAATTTTAATTCCTTGGGTTCTTGGTTGCAGAAAGGGCAACATTGTTACCACTTGCCCGGTCAAAGGTTACATTTCCTGCCCTCCATCAACCTGGCTGGGACATCTGAGTGTTTTCAGATACTAGTCAGGTCACCTTCCACGGGGAATCACTCACGCTAACCATCTGATTCAGGGGCCTCTGTAATGAATCCTGCTACCAGGTATGTAATTAGCCAGGCTGCAGCTTTCCTGGCTTAATGCAATGCCTGTTAGATGCCCATCCACGTAAGCTCAGTAATAAACAAAGGCACTTAGGAGTAGGATGTTCAATGATCATCCTTTCTTTTTAAAAATTTTATTTGAACTATATTTTAATTACATTTTTTAGTACAATGCAAAATTTTTATGCTCACATCGCAAGGAGTTTGGAAAGTCAGAGCCGCATGTGGGTCGTCGGTTCCCCGAAGAGGGTTCCACATGTGGAGCTTCAATCATCCACTTGCAGTTCAATGTTAATGCCCTGGGCAGGGCTGTGGGTGCCCTTTTCCTAAGGTCTCTCTTAACGGAGAAGCCTTACTGAGTGCTTACAAAGCCAAGCACTGTCTTAAGCTCCTTACTTGCTGCTAATTATTATTACCCATAATTTTTCACACATGAGGAAACAGAAGCCCAGAGAAGTAACTTGTCTAAGCTAGGAAGTGGCAGAGCCTGGACTGAGACCCAGGAGTCTTGAACCTGTGCACTTAACAGTGACCCAGATCAACAAAATTTGGTCAGAGCAAAAAGCCCTCAAACGTCATTTTGGAATCTCCAGACTCCTTTTTGCTTCTTTGCTCAGAAGTACTCCTATCCTGGCCCTCAGACATTAACAATCTCGACTCTAACCACCGCCCCAATTCAAAGTGGAGATCTGCCATTTTAACTGATGATCTCTTAAACTCGGAATGTGCAGCGATGTGGTACCTCTCATGGCTGTTCGCGTGCTAGCCTGGCCAAGCTACCTTGTATCCTCCAACTGCAGTAACTGGCTCAGGAACGGGCCCATGACTCAAACTATTCCAATCAGAGTTCATCGAAGTCCTTTTTTTTTTTAACCAAGATGAAAGACTGGTGTTTCCCGCTGGTCTTGAACCTGGGAGGCAGGAAGCACCTGCACCATTGTGGACCATGTGGAGCCAGAGAAGGGCAGCAACAATCAAAGGAGAGCAGAGCCCAGCCAAGAGCCAATGACGGCTGCATCCTGGAGGCCTCCGTGAGCCCCAGGCCTGCGGAGTCCGATATGGCCTGCACCCCGGACTGCACAGCAATGACCCCATTCATTCCCTTTCTGCTGAAGTAGTTTGGCTTGGACTTGACAACACTTGGCTCAGAAAGGAGTCCTTCTTTCTGCCACTGAATAACATTTTTATTTTCAGCAGAAGTTTTTCATCTGATGAAAATAAAAGTGTTGTCCAGTGCCAGAGAGAAGCCACTGGGACACTTTCAAAGGGGCAGGGGCAGTGGGTGCTGAGGCAGAGCAGGGCGAGAGGGAAGGGAATTCATGTTGAAAAGCTACAGCATTGGCATTTATGGTCTCATTTAATCCCAGTGATCTGCAGAACAGATGGTGGTATCTCTACTTTAGAGATGAAGACACTGAGACACGGGGTGGGTCGGTGACATCACCCCTGTCTCGCTCTTTGTTCGTGGCTGGCCTGGCTGTCAAACCTAGACTCATCTGGCTCCAAGGGCCACAGGTGAGTTTCTGCCACTCAGGGCCGCTCTGGAAAGTGCCATGTAAAGAGGAAGACACGGGAGTGAGTCGTCCAAGGTGTTCCACATTTGATGTGTCCAGCCATCTTCAAAACACTCAACAGGTTATCTCACTTATGAGTCGGGTCCGGAGCTGGATGGGTTTTATCTCCAGTTCTTGGCTCCTGACATTGAGGTAGACAGGCCCTGGGCTGACGCTTCAGTTGTGACGACTGAGAGGAAGGGGGTGACTAGGAAACGTGATGCATGCAGAGCTATAGTGCTTGGCTGTGGTCATGGAAGCGCACAGAAGATGACATGGGCTCAACGTGATTTTTGGCCTTTTTTTCCTTTCCGGCCCGTGAGGAATCTGAAATGGCACTGTTGCTATGGTAATGAATAAATAGAGCACTTTGATAAATTAGGGAAGGAAGAAGAAAATTTCTTTCTTTTCCACATTTAGTTAACGATGAGGCAAATATTTGTTGAACAACATTTAAATGTTGTATTATGAGTACAGCTCTCTATTAGGTGCTTTGAGAATATCAGGTAAAAGGGAGACTTTTTGAGGAAGCCAAACACACAGAACCACAGGACAATTAAATAGCAACACATGAACAGGAGAAGATAAAAAGGCACATGTGCACACGTTCAGAGCACATCAGAGACAAGGAGAATGATACTGAGTTAACTAGAACTGGCCAAAGGCAACTTTTTGAATCTCTTAAGATTTGAGCTAAGCTCCTAAGAATTAACCTGATTGATAGAAGTGGTTGGGGAGGATATTTTTTGATCAGAGCAACACCAAACTGAGGTATCACTTTATTCCGCCAAGCAAGAGAAGGGGGTAGCTGGGTCTCTGAAGTCGGGCGAAGCAAACGGGTAGGAGGCAGACTTACACCGTACTTGATCGGGAAAGGAGGCCTGCCATGAGGTGGTTCACACAGCCCGCTGACTTTTGGAGGGCTTCGCCCAGTGTAGCAAGGGCAGGAGGGGGATATGGAAAAGGCGAATCCAAAGAAATGGGAATGATTTTTCTGACTCTGTTGCCCAGTGAGAGTGTGTGACATCAGGAAGCGAATCAGATTCAGTCTTATTTATCTTCCCTTTGGGTCTGGTACTCTGGGGTATTGATACAGGTTTATAGAAGGAAGGGAGGGAGGGAGGAAGGAAGGGAGGGAGAAAGGAAGGGAGGAAGGAAGGCGGGCTAAGTTGGAAGGTTGCTTTGGAAACAGGAGCAAGTTAATAGCTATTGATCCATGGTTGGAAGCTATGGAGAATTGAAGAAGAGTCAGAATGGAGTGGAGCCTTTTTTTTTTTTTTTTTTTTTTTTTACAAAAGTGAAGAAGTCATTAACTAGATGGGAATTGTGGTTTGTTTTTGTGGTGGTGCAGGTGGAAGTTAAGCTGGAGAGAATGGATCATTTTGACTCGATTAGAGGGCCTGGTTATACCAGGTCTTCAACTTCCCCACCAATCAATATTCATCTTCTTAATGCTCCCTGGCTTCCCCTCTCACAGAAGTGATACACATCAGGAGCCCAATTCCAGGTGTCTTGTTCTCCCTGGACACATTTGTTTTGGTATAAAAGCTATTTTGCGTAGAATACCCATATATTTTTTAAGTCTTTGAGGCCTCAGCAGTGTGTTCCCTAACCTGCTTAAAGTCTTTTACAGACTTGCCTCTCTTCAAAGGATATTTTGCATTTCTCCAAATATTCTCTAATACACCTGAACAAATCAATTAAAAGGAAAAGTCATCTGGTGGTATCCAACAGATTTTGTAACTTTATAGGAAGTTGGATCTCTTCCTATATACATCCTAAACAACAGACTCTCCCTTCATCTTTCCTTGTTCCTGCCAATGCAGGAAATTGTTCTGGTACATGGAGGCACTCCCCATAGACGCCCAGATTGGCCAGAGCAGTGGGGCCCTCTGATCCTTCCCTAGGCTGATGGCTCTGTGTGCAGGGCTTTCACTGCTCCAGTGATCCCAGGAAATGGAATTCCTTTCCCAAGCAGGAGCCCCTGAATTTACCTCTTTCTTCTTGCATTACTTCATAGATAGATAATCTCAGTTAATTCCTTCAGGGTTCTTATGCATTTAGCCCTTGCCTCTTAAATCGGCTGCTGTTCTCCACTGAAATACCCAAGGCAAATTCCCTTAAGCTCATTCCGGTGCTGATCCCTATTTTCTTGCGTAAAGATCGAGTTGCAGTAAGGTTTTTACACACACACACACACACACACACATGCATATTCAGCAGTTGACTGTCATTCTTTTATAATGCCACATCCTTTCTAACTGAGCTTTTCAAGATGAACCTTTGCATTCTGTTTCTTTTAGTTCACATTGGGAAAAGAACTTTCGCAGCATTCAGGGCAAGAATGCTTAGATCAGGGAGTAAGAATACTTGCTTTCCTTTGCCCTTGTCTTTTGGGAAATAAAACAGTTTGTCATAGGAACATTCTAAGGGCTGCCAAGAAACAGATCCTTCTATAAATCAGTTCATTAGGCCCTTCATTTCTGTGACATTCGTCTTTCTGACTTAACTGTAAACTTTTGAAAATGGGAACTGGCTGTTCCTCCCCTTTCCTTCTCCTGCACACTCTGAGCTGCTTTGGGATCGGGCTCTCCGTATTGTGAGGGAAACTTCACACATATAGCTGGTGTCTGGGTTGAGGTAGCTACGGACTCCTGTGGTGTTGGCTCTAGGTTTGTGTGTGGAAATTAATGTCTTAAAATTAAAGCATTTCAAAATGAATTTATGCCAGTTTGTGGAATGTATGGTATGCTCACTATAATTAGGATATTTTGGGCCACAAACATCAGAAAACTCAATTCCCAGTGACACAAACAGTAAGTGACGTGTTCCCAGGACATTTGCAATTTACCCTTATCTTTCTGTCTGAATTATGAATAACACCATTCTCTCTCTTAGAAGTGGCCATAGTTGGACAATAAATCATATGGGCATCATATTAATGTTCAATGGCTGCCACAAACTTAGTGTCTTAAAACAAGACACATCTATTTTACTCTTCAGTAGGTTAGAAGGCCAACACAGGTCTCACTGGGCCTCAGTCAAGGTGTCAGGAGGGCTGCATTTTTGCTGAATGCTCTTGGGGAGAATACACGTTCTTCTCTTTTCCAGCTTCTAGAAGCTGCCTGTACTCCTTAGCTTGCAGCCCTTCCCTCCAGCGATGTCCTACTGAGTCCTTCCCACACTGCCATCTCTCTGGTCCTGTCTCCCACATTTAAGGGCCCTTGTGATATTGTGGGCCCACCCAAATACTCCAGGGTATCTTCATATTTTAGGGTCACCAGTTGATTAGCAATCTTGATTCCATCTGCAACTTTAATTCCTTTTTGTGCTATAACTTAACTTATTCCCAGAAGCCTGGGATTAGGCCAGGGACATCTTTGCAGGGGCATTATCCAGCCTACCACATCATTCTATCCATAAAGGGCTTTATCCTCATCTGTATCAGGAAGTCCAGAAGCAGAATGGCTCCACAGGGTAAATTCACAGCTGTGCCACCTCCTCGTGGACCTAGGCTCTCTTGTTTCTGCTGAGCTTGCCTTTTGTTTGGGTGTATGAGAGAGTGCCACCTTCTCAGGCACCATGCAGACACGGCCACAGTCAGCTAGAGCAGCCACGAAGCATGAAGAGGCTGTTCCTTCTCATGCATTTCTTTCCCAGTGATGGAAATCTTTCCCGAAGCCCCACAGAAGATCCCGTGTCTCGCTGGCCAGGACTGTGGCATACCACAACGTGCAGCGCACGGCTGAGGGAGAGTGGAAACCAGGAGAAAGGGGTTTTCTTAAGTGAAAGGCAAGGGGAATGGCTCTGGGCAGGTGACCGGCCGTGTCGGAGGTGTGCTCAGACGGGCGGGAGCTGTGCTCGTGGTTAACAAATCAGCTACAGTGTTTTGGGACCAGGGACTTTGAACTCTCAGGGCACTTTTGTAAAAATTTCTAGTTTCTATTCTTGGACTTCTTTGGGATCACAACGTGGCTTATAATTTTGTTTAGAGTGGTTGCTTCAGAACCTTGAGGCATGGCAAGGGTGTTTTCTGTTTTCAACCGGGGAAAGAAGTAGACACTGAAAACAAATGGCACTCACAGAAGGAGGGTCCGGGCCACACCCCTCGGCTGTCCATCTTTTGTTTGTACACAAGCCTCCCTGTGGCTGCTTTGCCCTCCTAGTCCTGGTTAATGGCCCTGCCTCACTTGTGAATGTATAATCATGAGGTATGAAAGCAGCACTTGTTGGCATGTTTTGTATAATAAATAAAAATAATATATAATGATCTCTTAAGTTTTCTATATTATCTGTGCTTGAAGCTTCTGTCACTATAGTAGCTAATGATCTGATGCACCTCTGTGAGTTTGGGCAACAGTATTGATAGCTACGGCTGCATAATACAGAGTAGTGCGTTCCAGGAACTGAATGGACTTCATGGCCCCACTGTTATTACTGAGAGCAGGACGGTTGGGAAAGCACAGGAAGTCACAAGCAACAAAATGTGCAGTGCTGCATGCCCTTGTGACAGTCTAGCTGAAACGACATGCCAGCACGGGTAAGTGTCCACAGACTAACACACAGCAGCCCTTTGCCCCTTGGGGAAGCTGGCCGTTAACACCATGAGAAAATTGCCACCGAGCTGGGTAAATGGAATAATGACAACAGGTGCTGAAGTGTCCTGCCCCGGCTCTTCCATTGCTGTGAATAAAAGTGTGGAATTCTCAGGTCATCCTATGGGACAAACTGGTTTGAAACATGACCATACTGTTTGTTTATTACTTTAAATTATTATCTTGTGTCAACTCATTCATTTGATCAGTAAGTGCTTACTGAGAGCCTACTCTGTGCCATCTACCAGTCTGGGCTCCTGGGATAGGTCAGTGGACCAAAAAAATGTCCCTTCCCTCATGGAACTTACGTTCACATGGGAGACTGGCCATAAAAGGTAGAATACAGCAAGTCAGTGAATTACATGGCGTGCGAGAAGGTGATACGTGTTCTGGGGAAAGAATAGGTCAGGGCAGTTGCTACCAGAGCCTGCCTGCTCTCTGCATCCCCGAGGGCATATTATTTCTTTTCATCTCAATAAATCTTACCACTACACTTAAACTTCTTTTAAAAAAAAAGAAGAAGAAAGAAAAGGTCAAGCAGTTTGAAGGGATTAGAAGGGTGAGGAGAGCGGTAAGAGAGGGGGGTTAGTGTTCACAGTTTTAAACAAAGTGCTGGGAGGAGGTCCCATTGGTCAGGTGATATTTCAGCGAGCAAGGAGGTGAGAGAGACAGCCACGCACGCAGGAGAAATAGGAATGGAATTGTGTCTGTCCCCGACACCCCCTCACACTTTATTGCCTCACACTTTATTGCCCAGAGCACCTACAGGTACGTCTAACCCTTTAACAGGATTTCATAGAAGATCATTTCTTCTCCTCTCAACACTTATCTCATTCTTCTCTTATCCCAGTTCTTATGTTACTCCAGCCACACTACTCAACCCCTGTGCCTTCGAGACACCCCTTTCTTTCCTGCCCGAGACCCTCTTCCCCGGAGCTTTCCCATGGCTGGCTCTGAGGGTCTTCTCAGCTGCCAGGACTCAGCTGAAATGAGACCTTACACACGGAAAGTGACCTTATCCTTCTTATTTTATGTCTGAAAGTTAACACATAGTAAGCATCAAATACATTCATTAAGTGGCCGAATGCATACATGTTTGAGTGAATAAGGCTTGAAGGCTTATTGGTTTGTGGTACTTTAGGGCTTACAGGATACTCACCAGCCCACCTATCCCCACCGTCACACATGCACATAGACTTAAATAACATTTTTGTGATATGGCAGAGGCATGACCACAGATTAGGGAGAGTTAACTCATACCAGTTTGCTCTCTTTACAAATACTCCCATTGTTGGGCAGACCTGAGGCAAGTAGTGGGTTTACAGATGCATCAACCCTGGGACATGCTGCAAGTGACTGATGTGACAGCTGCGTAAGAGAGCACCTGCTCCATCGCAGATTAAATTAGAAAGTGAGATGATTATTGATATTTCAGAGGCTATCTGTCTGTCTGTCTATGTATCTATCATATATCTATCTATCTATCATTTATTTCTATATGTCTATCTAACACCTATCATCTCTCATCTACCTACATCTATCTATCTATCTATCTATCTATCTATCTATCTATCTATCCTAATAAAGACTCTGAAATAGAATCTTGTCAAGGCTTGGAGCTAAACCCAACAGAATCTAGAATAACTAGATATCAGCACAACTGGGTAGCCTCTTAAGAGCTTATAATCACGCAGCTACAGGTGGTGCCAACTGCTTAGTTTCCACTGTTTCCAAAGCAGCTGTTCTGGGTAATATGTTTGACTCTTCTGAAATGAGGGGAGAGACAAAGAAAAGCAAAAGACGAGGGCCATTTCCTCGGGTTTACTTTCCTTAAGTTTCTTTAGAAACTGCTCCAAAGAAGGCTTGCTACTAAAAGAGAGTCTGTGGGGTTAAAAGATATGCATATTTTCAAGATGCAATACTTGTTGTCAAAATGCTTTCCATCAAGGTTGTTTGAGGATTGCATGGATGGGTGGGTGAATAAATGAACTAAAGATGGCAGATGCATTTTATTTGAGGAGGCAGCATGTTGTAATAGAAAGCTCAAGGGCTTATGATTGCTTCATGATGTGTCTAAAACTGGAATAATTCAGGGGAATTAGCATAACCTCTGAAGAAGAATATTGCATTTTTAAAAAACCGTGTGAAAAGGCAACTTTCATCTGTAAGTTCAAACAAGAATGGTATGCCTAATTTTTCACCTACCCACTAGCGAAGATTAAAAGGAAAGAATAGTCATGAGGAGGGTGTTGTAAGGTTAACACTCTCAATTACTGCTGGTGTGAACTGATACAACCTTAATGGGAAGAAATTTGGTAAATTGCAATAATAGTCTTAAAAATTCCCATACCCTTTATTCCAACTGTTCATCTTTGAATTGATTTTCTTGCCAAGCACGATTTGTGTATAAAGGGGCTTACTGCAGTGCTTTTTGTGATAGAGAAAATCAGGCAACACCCAAGAATGCTTAACTAAATGATGGAATATCTACATAATAGTATATCATGCAGCCATTAAAACTTATGAATATGATGTAATGTTAAATTAAAAAGCAGGAACTGAAATTATGTATGGACTATAAATTCAATTATGAGAAAGAAAATATGCTGGAAAACTATTAAAATGAAATTTGTGAGACTATTGAGTGATTGCCTCTGGATGGTGGAATTATAGATTTTTTTCTCTTAAAGATATTATTTGTACCTTTCCATATCTTCCCCAATGAGAAAGGATTATTTTGATCATCATAAAAAACATTTATTTTAGTAAAAACTTTGGAGGCAGAACTGGATTCTAATTTAGGCTCCCCCATGTCCTAGTTATGTGACTCCTGGAAAATTATTCAGTGTCTCTGAGCCTCAAGTCAGTGTCTGCAAAGTGGAGGGGGAAGCTTTCCGTTCGCAGAGTGCTGTGATGCTTCAACAAAATACTGTACTTCAGGAGCCTGGCAGAATTGCTCATACACGTTAGACTGTAAGTGGTGCTTATAATTACTACTCTGGGGTTGGAGGTGATTACAAACTGGTCAAAGTATTTTTTTAAACTTTACCAATTAATCTTTTATTTCTTTTTTGCACACATCAACATTCTACAGAAAATAAAGATTGAGAACCATTTCATTTATTTTTTTAATTACTTTATTGTTGTTCAATTACAGTTATTTGCATCCTCTCCCTCCCCTCCCCCCTCCCCCCACCTCCCCCCAGCCTCCCACCTCCCCCTTAGCTCCCTCCATGTGTCCTCTACAGTGATTCCTGAAAACGCCTCTCCCCATTGTCCCCTCCCCACTCCCCCACGGCCATTGATAGGCTGTTCTTAATTTCAATGTCTCCGTCCATGCCCTGCTTGCTTTCTGTCTCTGTTGTTCACGATCCAGTTAAAGGTGAGATCATATGGTATTTGTCCCTCAC